>QKMV01002834.1:0-12483 GCA_003287335.1 Lednia tumana
CTAAAAACTCGCACCCCGTAAAAGTTTTTTGACGTCAGGTCATTTTTAGATTCAATTAGAAAAATCAAACTTTGCTTTATGAAAGCCACTGACATTCTCTAGGAATGGGTACATTTTTGGTTTCGTGTGTGTCTAAAGTGAAGCCCATAAAAAATATATTCAGCTATATTTTTAGCCGAGACAATTCTCACCCATGTGGTCAGTACTATACAACCTTAATGCCCAAGATGCAGTAAGATGTGTACCAGTTAAACGTTTATGCCCTCTCCTCTAGATGATTGCTACTAGAGACTAACTACACTGGACTTTCAAAAACACTATTAGTAAATGAGTTTAACTGCTGAGAACTTCTAACAAACAAACTCCCAATGTTTCGCTAACTATATTGAAAGCTTCTTCAGGGCCATTGGGAGTTTGTTTGTTGGACGTTCAGCAGTTACACCCATTTAATAACAGTTTTTTTGAAAACTAGTGCTGAGATTAAGAAGAAGCCATGAGTCTTAAGACTTTAATACACTGGGCTTAATTCTCACTGAATACCAGCTCTCATGCACGCAACTATGAAAACGTAGAGCAAAAACGAAAAGAAGCACGAGATGCAACGTGCATCAACTCTCATTGGACGAGGTTTCGGCAGAAATGTGCTATCTGACTACAAAGATAACTAACAAAATGCATGCCAGGCTGGTTCGTGCAGAAATAAATTATAACTAAAATTCCTTGATACGTAAACACTTTTATAATATCACGCCCTGCATGGACGAAGTGGTTAATCAATGCTACTGAGGAAATCTGCAAAGATTAAGGAACTGATATTTATTTAAGACGACAAAATGACGATGTAACCATTTGTATAAGACCTAAATACGCTAACAAGATATTTTATGACGGCACTCCATCCATCTTAATCTACGGTTGTTTAGGTTAATCAACGCAAAGCTCACGTGCAAAAATTATTATACTGGCTGGTGAATGGGAATAATCATTAAAATAAAATGTAATACAATCAAAGATTAGCAACTTAATAACTGAACCTCATCTCAATATCAAATCAAAGAATTATTATGCCTAATCCAAAATTGTGTGAACTAGAATTCTACTTATATCAAAATTGTATTCAAACTTTTAAGCGCCTGGAATATATCCGTATTGAGAGGAAAGATGAGCGAGTGTGAGTTTGCAGAGATCAACGTGATAAGAGTCGGTGGAAATGAGGTAAATTTTAACTCTACTTGTTGGTGTCTGCCTTTTCAATAGAAGACGATATAAGGACGAGAGCTCTCTCAACAACCTGCACCTTTTTGCAACATTCTCATCTCTTATTTCATAATCTACCTAGTACCTACAACCAGAAAGTTGTACGATGAAAATTTAACACTTCAACACTGCTATTTCTTCTCTCGTAAATCACACACTCTCTCTTCGTTCCTATTTAAAAATAAATTCTACTTATCGTAAGCTATTTACCTCCTCGGAAGTAGTAGTATTAAGCTCGGAAGACTTAGTTAATCCCATAATCTTACCACTAGTTTAAAAAAATATATCGAAACTGGATGCGAATGCTAAAAGTTACCAAAACTTTTCCAATGTGGTCTTAACTATGCTGTTTACTTCGTCAGGGATAGACAGCCTATTTTACGGCACATTGGGAAAGTTTTGGTAATTTGAAGCATTCGAATCCAGTTTTTGATTGTAAGAAAACATTGTTCCAGATTCGTGACACGGGAAAACGAAATCGCAATTTCAAGCCCTACACACTATAAATGAAGGAAAATGGTATAATTAAGAAAATACTAGCTAGGTGTACACACCCCTTAATTGAATGAATCCTCATAAATGAGACGATTCTATGAATGCTATGATATTTTTAACTAATGTAAACATTAATTATCAGTAAGTATATTGATATCTACCGTAAGAAACAATGTCAGTTCACCTTTAAAAATACTCGTTGAAATATTGAGATTGAAATATTGGATTGTGGATTATGGCGCAAGCATGAAGCAAGTGGGACAAGGCAAGTTTGACAAAGCAAGCGCTCCGCTGCAAGCAAGCATGTTGCGCTGGATCGCGTTGTGTTCACCTGCGCTGTGCGTTTGCGCTGGCCTTTGCGCTGGGCTTAGCGGTCATGTTGGCGGCCGGACAGAGCCCGCCCTTGGCGTTGAGGCAGTCGTTGCAGCGCGGCGCGCGGGCGCTGCATATCTCCTGTCCGAACCCGACGAGCAGGTGGTTTACCTCCGACCACAACGTCTGCGGCAGCCACGCCTCCAGCGCCACACGCGTCTGCTTTGGAACGTCCGTCCGCACCCAGCCCAGGCGGTTGGAGATGCGATGCACGTGGGTGTCCACGCCTCCACGCAGAAAATGCACGCAAGGTTAAGCAACGGGAAGCAGTGGTAACCGAGGGGGTAGCCAATGGTGATCAATGGTAGCTGCTAGTAACCAATGCTGAACAGCAGTAAGCGATTATTAACAATGGTAATCGAGAGTAAAAATGGTAACCGATGGCATCGTTGGTATAACCAATGGTAATATATAGTAGCCACAGGATACGGGCAGAAACTTTTGGTTACCAATGGCAAACAACGGTAACTGATAGCAGGTTAACCATGGTAACCATTCGTAAACAATGGTGACCGGCAATAAACAATACTTACCGCCCATAAAAAGGTAAAGAGTGGTAACGAGGGTGACAAGGCCAAAGGTGACCTAGGGGAAAGTAGGGCAACCGATTGCAACCACGGAAATCACGGAAAACCTCCTGACCAGGATAGCCGGTCAAGTTGTCAAGAAGACCCTGGCTCTGGTGGCCTGTTGTCAAGGAACTATTCCAGCATTTGCAGTTGCAATACAGGCTGAGTGGGAAATCACGGAAAACCACGTGACCAGGATAGCCGGCCAAGTTGTCAAGGAGATCCTGGCCCTGGTGGCCTGTTGTCAAGGAACTATCCCAGCATTTGCAGCTGCAATGCAGGCTGAGTGGGAAATCAGGGAAAACCACGTGACAAGGATAGCCGGTCAAGTTGTCAAGGAGACCCTGGCCCTGGTGGCTTTTTGTCAAGGAACTATTCCAGCATTTGCAGCTGCAATGCAGGCTGAGTGGGAAATCACGGAAAACCACATGGCCAGAATAGCAGGTTATGGAGATGGCCCTGGTGGCTTTTTGTCAAGGAATTCCAGCATTTGCAGCTGCAATGCAGGCTGAGTGGGAAATCACGGAAAACCACATGGCCAGAATAGCAGGTTATGGAGATGGCCCTGGTGGCTTTTTGTCAAGGAACTATTCCAGCATTTGCAGCTGCAATGCAGGCTGGGTGGGAAATCACGGAAAACCACATGGCCAGAATAGCAGGTTAATGAGATGGCCCTGGTGGCTTGCTGTCAAGGAACTATTCCAGCATATGCAGGCTGGGTGGGAGGGTGTGGAAAACTTACCGATGCCGGTGACCTTGCCCCAGGCTACATTCATGCAGAGATGCGCCATCTTGGGCCCGACGCCAGGCAGACTCAGCAGCCCGGCAACAGTGTCCGGCACGTCGCCACAGAAACGCTCCCGCAGAATCCGCGCCGTTCGTCGCACGTACCCTGCCTTGGTCTGCGCAAAGGTCGTGCAATTGCAAGCATCAACTTTGGTAGGAACGTGATCCGGCGCTAGGGTTGAAAGCTTGTAAATGGCCAAAAACCAAACAGTGTCTGGATAGAAGTTATAAAGTGACCTCACTTGGCAATTTATTGCATTACCAGGTTCACATTAGTATAAGTGCAGTCTATACAGTGAGATCATACTGCATTTCAGCCACAAAATAGGCTCTCTAGCCATATTTTCCGGTGTTAATTGCTACCATCGCCCCTGGCAGAAAAGCATGCTCTCCCAGTAAATAGAGTGTACACTCTATACTGTGAGAGAGCATACTGCACCATACCCAAAAAACAGGTTTTCTAGCCATACCTTGCTGTGTTAGTTCTTAATTAGAGCAAAGATATGCTTTCCCAGTAGATAGAGTGTAGTCAACAACTTTTCCATAAAGTGAGGCTTGATTACATCAGGCATGAGGCATCAAGTATTTAAGAAAAATGAAATAATGATCCAGGAAAAAGTATCAAAAATGAAGAATTACTTGATTTGTTAAGAGGGCTCAGGACCGCTGGCTAGGTACGTTTGCGAAGGTATGCGCGCCCTGATCTTATCCAATACTTTTTAATTTTTATGTCATAAAACCGTATAGTACATAGTACTACCGCTTACTCTGCTAAAGTAAGCTGTTAAATTTGGAACAACCAACAGGTTGTCAAGTTGGCGGCCATCTTTCTTTGGATATCGCATGCGGGAAGTAGATATTACCTAGTTTCCTATCAGTGATATAAATGTCACTTATTTCTGACATATCGCTCGAAAAAAGTAAGACAGTCGTTATAAAAAAATCTGTTTATAAATCATGCAATATAAAGGTAGAAAATTAATGATATCTACTAGGAAAATTTCACACAATTGCCCTCTGGGTCCAACCAGAGCTGGCAGTGTATTACTTTGCCACCCTAGCCTAGGATCCCTTGGCTTTCTTGCTCAAACTTTGAAGACCATGCACCAAAATAATGAAGTATGGATGATGAATTAGCAATTTCTTTTCAAATCGAGCCTTGATGTATGATTAAATCTCGTGAGTCTAAGACTGCATGGAGTTATTACGTACCCTCCAAAAGGAAATAGGGAAGATGAGATTTGCTAGTGTATCCTCGTCAGTGTCAATAACGCGATCGATGGTAAGGCCGTGAGCGCGGAGTCGCGTCATCGCCGCGAAGTTTGCCTCGTCCTTGGTCTGGCTGGACAGCATCAGCGACACCAGCGACTGGAACCGCGACACCTGTCCAGGTGCCAAACACAATGCGGCTCAACGATAAGGAATGCAATGCAATTTCAATCAAAGCCAATAGCACTCATGCATAACGTCAACAGGCAGTAAATGTTGTAGCCGGCAGTTATTGAACGAGCCTCGATAAATCCCAATTTAAAAGTAGTCGAAATTCAGTTGCAATTCATCTAACGAAGAAAGGCATATTCATTTAGATATTGAAACTACAACTAGAACATATGAATGGATGCAAAAAATTCAATGCAAAACTGGCATCATAATATTTGTTTTGGTGAAGCTGGGAATCAATCTCGATCCTCGCTTCACTAAGATTGGAGGTGCGAATTAATGATCATTTCAGCTGCGGTAGAGTACACATCAGTTTATCTGCCAGCAATTTCAGTTTTGTACACGCCCAATCAAACCATTTACTAATCTATCCAACTCTATTCCTACCTCAATGGTTTAATCAGATGGTAACTTCAAGTTCAATTTCTCGTACCTCAGGAGCTTCTTCATTCATCCACACATCGCAGCCCATGCCATCGACAGGCGCGGTGCGCTCTTTTCTCATTTCGCGAATATTATCCACAACTTCCGCCCAGTTTGGAGGCTCCCATTTCGTTTTCTTCCCATCAAATTCATCGCCTTTCGAAGTCTGTGTAGTTGTACCGTCTCCCGAATCAAAGTAAGGGGATGAGCCTAACGTCTTTTCATCATTAGAGTCCACTTTCTGTACTTCATACGCAACTTTCACGTGTTTTCGCTTAGTTATTAATTTAGACTCCGTCTTTATTTCAGAGACAATCAACTCATCATTTAAAAAGTAAGGTGAGGTGACCTCATCTTCCGGTTCCTTTTTCACGATATACGAAACAATTGTTGGAACTGGAGAAGAAATCTCTTGAATATGTCCATGATTATTAGCTACTGGCATATCTTTGATTTTGACAATATCTGGCAAGCCTTGATCTGCGGAACTAGCTTTGCTAGCCTTCCCATTTTGCTTACGTTGTTTAACATCCAGATCATTCGGTTCAATTTTAAAACTACTCTTTTCACGGTCATTTTCATTGGCAATGATTGCTGCTTCTATTATTGCTCTAGATCTGGTGATTCTCTGGGAAGTAGTTGCCATTTTATAGGTTAACTTTACGAAATAATCATAATATTGGGTACACTTCAAACTGCTGACCGTAAAATATGACAGTTTGAAAGAAATGCAATAAGGAATCAAAGCTACAGAGGTAGAATTATGATATATCACTTAAAAATTAATGAAATGCATTGGAAATAATGAGGCACCGAGAGACCAAACACTGTACTGACTGAACGAACCTCATCTGACAGCTGATTTCCATCTTCGTCATTTTCGCGCACATGTCCAATCGTTCGTCTCCGCGTGCATCCGGCGCACTTCGGAGTTCGCATGCACGTACTTTATTTTTGAATAGCAACGAACAGGTTAGGTTAAGGCTGTCATTGGGTTTCAAATTGTTGTTTAAAATTCTAAACGATTCATTATGGTACCAAAAAAAAAAAAAAGTGCCAGAGCGAATATATCCATTCCTTCCAGCGAGGTACGCAACACAATTCAATTACATCTCCTTCTTGGTGTAGACTAACCTTGCTTTCATATGGATGTGACACAAAACACTTCTTTTTATTTCATCTCAGATCTCAAATGGCATTTTGGCCCTCAAGAAAATTACCGAGTGGCCAGAGGAAGGGGATAATAGAACACCGATTTACAGTGATGAATCTGCGACCATCTATCTGCAGCTCGTACCCAAGATAATGGATATGTCTCTCCCAACAGGCCCTAAACGAAGTCTGTGAGTATGACTTAAGAGTGGACCACATCCCTTCCAGAGTCAATAATAACAATGCCATAAGAAATGCATTGCATGCCACACCTAATAAAATACAGCACTGTATAGTAAAATGTTCATAAGCATACTAGTTCCATGGCCCTCTTAAAACATTCACCCATAAGAGCAAATGGAACCATTGCCGACAAGGATTACAAATTAAAAGTCTTTTACTTGGCTAGTTTTGACGTGAAAAATATTAATATTACTTCAAAAATACCTGCCTACTCGAAGATTTGAACCGTACTTGAACCCTAGACCTTATGCTTACATGGTAAATGCTTTACTAAACTGAGCTAAGCAGGGTATAATATTTCGGCATAATTATGAGTGCTAGATCTCACAAGGAGAATTTGAACCAATGGGCTTTGAGATTTTTCAAAGATCGCTCTCAAACAAGTGATGCTATGCTGCATTAATATCACTTTAATATTACCTGCCTACTCGGGGACTTCTCCTTGTGAGATCTACCACTTATAATTATTAAATTCACTTCTGAAATATCGTATCCTGCTTAGCACAGTTGGTAAAGGATTTGCAATGTAAGCAAGAGGTCCACGGCTTGAGTCCCCGAGTAGGAAGGTATTTTTGAAGTGATATTAATATTCTTTTAATGCAACTATTACCGCATTAAGAGGGCCATAGGATTGGCAAGCTAAAAAAATGTTAGTGTATTCGTATGATGGAACTTTCCACGGGAGTCATTTTCGTTTCGGAATCATTTTGAATTAAGGTGAATCTAATAGCAGCTGGAAAAACCCACCCAATTTGTAGATAATTGTTTAATTTCGGCAGTCAAACTATAAGTGGCAGACACCAAACTTTGCTCATGCCACAGTGAATTCAACTGGCTTTCTGACAAAATATATTTGAAGCTTTTATTCTAGTTACTTTTTTTTTCAATCAGGTTTCAGTTAATAAAAGTTAATAAATCACAATCAACCTTTCTTAACATAAAGCAATGAATGTAAAAAATTTAAATACATTTCGTCAGAAATCCCGTTAAATTCTCCAAGGAATGAGCCAAGTTTGGTGACTGCCGCTTACAGTTTGGCTCTAATAAACTAATAATCGGATGGTTTTTCCAGTTGCCACCAGATTCACCTAAACGATTCACGGGGTTTTCTCCGGTAGGTAGGTATTTCATTCGTTTTGTAGGTGACGGCACTTCCATCTTCAGGCAGCCACAAGTCGGTTGTTAAATACAAAAACTTTTAAAAATTAAGTTCTACTAGTTAGGTAAGTAATTTCAAAACCTTGGGTACCTAGGAACCTACCTCGAAAGTTGCCTGTCCAAGTTGCCTGTTGCCTATCGAACGTTCGTGTCTGTCGTGGCACTGGAACAAGACCAACTTGCTGGCCGGTTTTCTTCCCGTGTTTTGAAACCAATTCATTACTGTTCTACTAACTTATACTCTCAGTATAAAGTTGGTTTTTTCCAATGTACACCTACCAAGAGAGCATACTTTGCCACTCGGGACGCTGGGGAAAACTAACGTGCACTAACACAAGGTAGGTATGGGTAGAGAATCTTTTTTGTGGGTGTAACGCAGTACGATCTCTCACAGAATAGACTGTAGCAACACCAACTCAAGAGGTGGTGTGTTTCCACTAGAATAAAGGCAATATCTTGCAAATCACGGCAATATAAAAAAGGCACCATCTCGAGAGTTTGCCTTGTAATGCTAGAACAAAACCAGCCGAGAAGTTGACGTGTCATTCCACGTGAATAACGCCAACTCCAGCGTTGGTCTTGAAACTTTGGAAATGGTATTTTTGCACTAGAACAAGACCAGCCCTGATGTGGCCCTTATTCTCGGGCAACGACAGCACGCTAGGATGTCACGAGGAAGTACTCTTTCTTGTGCAGGGTTCTACCACACCCTCTGAGCTACAATCGGAGCGTCTGCTTCATCGTGCCGGAAACTGTGCCGGAAGATGACCAAAGAAAGATGTCGAAAGTCTTAGGCAAGCTAGGTGTCCAGGGAAACATCAAGGTAAATTGGAACCAAACATTCAAGTCGAAACAAAGAGAGCCTCGTGGTCAGCGGAAAAAATGTAGCCTCAAGAGACTCCCTACCTACCTAAATGAGATGCCATTTAAAATCAATTCTACGCATGATGTGATTAAAAACATTAGTAATTTAATAAACATGATTTAGTGTGAAGATATTCAGTTTTAAGTTAAAAATTTTAACATGCTTTAAAGACAGTTTTACGGTGATGCTCTTGATAAAATAAATTTCTATAAAAGCACTGTCTGATGATTTTAAGAATATTAAAATCACTTAAAAAATACCTGCTTACTCGAGGACTTGAACCCCGGACCTTTTGCTTGCAGGCATTTTGCATTTGCAGGCAAATGCTCTAAACCACTGAGCTAAGCAAGTCAGTGTATTTTGCTTAGTTCAGTGGTTTAGAGCATTTGCCCGGTAAGCAAAACGTTCGGGATTCAAGTCCTCGAGTAAGTAGGTATTTTTTAAGTGATTTTAATATTCTTAAAATTATAACTAGCCGTGTATTTGGCTATAAAAGTTTATTCCTTGTCACTGTCTGATGATATTTGTGCCATCACAGCTGAACCGTTGCTTTGAAATAAATGAAAATATTTCAGAGCTTCACCGTAAAGCCTTTTTCTAGACCGTAAAACACCGTATTTATCCTAAACGGCTCTACAACTCAGCAGGATTCAAACTTTTACTTGGTCTTCTGACAGTGCTAGAAATATTCAGTTTAAAAGTTTAATTTATCTCTTAACTAAGGCTATCAGTATGACTTAAAATCTGAAATGATCTTTGAACAAAACTATTTTTAGCATTCCTCTCATCTTTGTTACACGAGCTTTGTAAGACAGAATTCTCCGTCATTTTCATTGAACAGGACGCGAGGACAAGCTAGAAATTATCAAGAAATGATCCAGATAAGTGGGAGGTAAACTGTTCAACGTTGTACCAAATGATAAAGACATTAAAATTAAAGATAATCTCTAAAAAGACGTAGAAAATGTTTGTTTTTTTCAAATAGCAGGCAGTTTATATTTAACAGAAGACCACTAGACGGAATAATATGGATAAAGTCTAAATCTTACACCACATAGTAGGTTCTTACCTAAAAGATAAATTTTACTAATTTATAAATATGGTAGATATAAAAATATTTGTGGACACATGTCCGTCTCCTCATCTTACCACTAGTTACAAAAAAAGGATTATGAACTGGGTTTGAATGCTATTAAATCCACTACAACTACCAAGGTTTTGTAAACTTTGCTCCTTGATAATCGCAAGGTTGTATTTTACCGCTGAAGAAGAAAAGAGAAAATTTTTAAAAACGGTGGGAGGCTGTCGTGAATTTCTTACCATTCAAGCCCAGTTTATAATCGGTTTTTTCCCATAGCAGCTAAATTTAAGGGGTCATGATGTTTCGACAGCTTAACCCCAGCATTTTTCTTTTTAACCATAACCCTAAAGTGGTCATATTTTTGGTCATCTTTGACAGCCGAACGCCTTCACTTTTCGGTGTAACCATAGCCCTAAAGTGGTCATATTTATGCTCTAGATGGTACCGCTAAGCCTTGTTGAGACAGCCGCCGCCAGGAAGGACCAAGCCTCGCTGGCCATGTTTGCGCAACTGTTCGACACGCACCTAGCAGAAAAGAATGCGGACCAACTCCACCATGCGCTGGACCCAGCGCTGGCCAAGTTCGGCAAATGCTTGCACTGGGTGGACTTCAGCCAGGGCCGGAAGAGGGGGTTCCGAGAAGCGCTGGCCACCACAGCTTTGCTGGTGAATTGCTCCGAGGATGCGTACGTGCTTAAGGTTAGTGCCGTGCCGTGTTCCAATGACATTTTTGTACGTGACCACACCCCACAAGAATGCAAGTTATTAAAATTGAACTCCAAACTCTGGCATGGATTCACAAAGGGAGGCTCTTGTTTAGACAGTTGAACATAGAAAAAAATTTACAAGGATTACAAATTAAAAGACATTTACACGGCTAGTATTCACGTGAAAAATATTAAAATTATTACTACCTAGCCATGTATTTGGCTTTAAATTGTATATCCTTGTCAATATTACTTGTTATTGAAAATACCTGCCTACTCGAGGACTCGAACCCCGGACCTTTTGCTTAGTGGCAACTGCTCTACAAAGTCCTCGAGTAGGCACGTATTTTTGAAGTGATATTATTATTCTTCACGTTAATACTAGCCGTGTAAATGGCTTTAAATTTGTAATCCTTGTGATTATAATATATCCTTCATAGCAATAACTTGTTGAGGCAATTTTTCTATTATTAAAGATCTTAACTTACAATCCGAACTTGGCAGAGACCCAAGCTGCACCCCTAACTCCAAGATCCTGCTTAAACTCTGTTCAAATTGGAAATACAGCATAGTTCCTGTTTCTTTTTTAACACAACCGTAAAATGTTTCGACGGCTAGTACCTAGGTAACTTTATCTGCAGTCGGCATGTTTGCTAGGGCGTATTGAACATTTAAACTTGGTGCTTTTTTTTTGTAGTACTTGAATGCTAATCCAGGTTCATAATTTAACAAAGCAGGGTTATCACTTAAACCCAGGGGTTATGCTCACAGCTCCTTGAAACCAACATGGGAATTATAGTGTGCTTTGAGCTTTCCCGCGGGGTTAAGTGATATCGGACATATTTTCAAATTTTAAAGAAAAGTAGATTGAATGGAATGGAAAGAGCAGACATTTGACCCATTATATTTTTATATTCTAGTCATAATTTCTGTACCGCACAAACGGCGGCGGCGTCAAATCACTCGAGTGACCACATCGAGGTACATTTATTTAAAAACAAGATTGTGTCAGCTGACTTTGGGCTCAAGCTCCTCCTGAGTTTGGAGATATAACGCCCCGCGGTTAAAAACATCCCTTCGGAAGAAACTTGGCAAAATATATCCTGGCAAATTTGGCCTAGAAATGCAAATAGTCAGGCCAAATTTTTATAGATTTGGTCGCAAGATGGATGCAAATTTTTATACATGGCGTAAAATGGTAATTACTAAACGTTTAAAACGGGGGAAAGTTTTGAAGCCTAAACTAAATAACGAAAATAAAATTAAAAAAAACGAAACTAATTACCAGGATTTTTCTTGTTTTTAATTTGAATAGCCTAAAAGTATCTAAAAATTCAAACTATTCAATTATTCCAAGTCAAAATCTCAAATTTTAACAATTTGCTTCATTTTCTTACAGAAATTGACGTGCAAAAAAAGGTTTTGTACAGGTTTGATCGCCTTGAGCGAACTTGGCGGTGTAAAAGCCAGAAAATATCTTGCTTTACACGGCAGTGTCACGTAAAGAACAATAGAAAGTGTATAAATTTGCAAAATGCATGGAAAACCGTAATAGACAACATTCAAAAAGGCTCAATACAGAGTCAATAAGGACTTTTCAAAATGCAGCCTCATGAGAGAAGCGTTACACACACGATTGTAATCATCTCTGGAATGACTTTTTGAATGTGGTCTATTAAGAGTGCCCAGCATAGAAGGTTTTTAAAACTGTAATTAACCTAAAACCTTTAACTGAAACCTTAAACCTTAAACCTTAGCCTTAAATTCGACAGTGGAGTTCCTTACGGAATTAGTTTGAACTACTTGCAATAATTGGTATTAAAATTGGCTGCAGAAATTGGCCTACAACTGGTACACAAAATTAATCCTCCTGAAGCTGTTTTTAAAGATACAGTAACGGGGAAAATTGCATCGTGTTCTTAATGAATTCAGCTT
>QKMV01002836.1:0-12480 GCA_003287335.1 Lednia tumana
TTTAAGACTCATGTTTCCTGACTAATTTCAGCACTATAGTTTAAAAAAAAACTGTTAATAACTGGGTTAAACTGCTGTTTTTAGTCTGCTGTTTATTAATAAACTTGCTGTTTATTTGTTAGAAGTTTTCAGCAGTTTAACCCAGTTATTAACAGTTTTTTTAAAAACATGTAAACATATTAACAACATAAACAGCAAACAACAATAAACAACAATTTTCTGTGTAAAAGCAGGACTCACGATGATGAGTGGTGAGATGCGTTGGATTCGTGCAACAGGCTTGTGAAGCAGCTCGGTGAGCGATATGCTTCGGCCGTTGAGTCGGATGTGGTCGGTGATGTCGGCAAACTGCTGGTTTCGTTGGCTGCACTGCTTCACCGCCTCTAGCGCTCGGCCGTAGTTGTGGAGGAAGCTGCCGTACACTGACATATGGCTCGCCTGCGCAATCAGGGACATGTTATCGGTAATAGATGAAAGGGCGGAACGGTTAATGCCACCAGGCCGAAGCATATCTTGTTATTTCTCAAAGCACTTACGATGAGTTTAAACTGCTGCCCAATGGAATCGCGGCGTTTTATCGCATCGAGAAAAGCCCTGTGAAGCTTGTGAAGTTCTGGTATTTGATAGAAGATGCAATTTAATTCCACCTCAGATATGACTGGTTGTGATGTTGTAAGAGTTGCCTTTAGAGCTTTCATGTACTGAAAAATAAACAGCCATTAACCACAGCATTAGGTCAAATATTTCCTTTTAAAACATGTTATGCATCTAAAGCTGCAGGTTTTAAGTCATACCTGTAGGAGAAGAGACAAACATTCCAAGTACGTCTTTTCACTGTCTAACAGAGTATCGACGACCCGTCCAAGCATGGCGATCCTTTCAGAGCCATCTTCGGATGGTTGATGGATGAAGTAGTCTATATTTACATAGTTTGACTGTTTAGTGTCAACCTGTTCGTCGGTTGGTACCGAATCATAGTACGGTTCTTCTTCTTCCTCTTCCGCATCGCTGCTTTCATCCTCTCCATTCGATGCAGGTACTTCGATAACTGTCACATACTCAGACTGGGTGTTTGATTTACTGCTGTCCTGACTGAGAGTTCGAGATAAGCCTATGCCCAAGCCTATTTCTCCAACGCACTGATCTACTGAATGATGTGACTCATCTCTGCTTATCTCTGTAAGATCCTCCTCACTTCCTCCAATTGAGGATATCTCATTCTTGGAATCTAAGGTGTTCCCTCTTATGTCAACATCAACAGGTTCATCACCTATCCCATTTTCCTCAGTGGGTTTATGTTTGAACTTTTCTACGTCTACTAATAATCTCTCTAGGTATTCAACATAAAATTCTTCCTTTTCCAATTCTTCTCTCAGAGCTGTCACTTTGACTCTGTGTTTTGAGAGATTTGCTCTGACATCGTCCTCCCAGGCAGCCGGTAAATCGCTACCTGGAAACCTTTGAACCCACACGTTACGAAAATCACCATAGACACTCATTGCACTTGAACTTTAAGCAAGACATTGTATATCAAGAAATAACTTTGCACATAACCACATCGCAATTCCATCGAATTATTATTCTAGTCTACGCTCCAAAGGAGTGGAGTGAACTACGAACTAGGCCTACCACAACAATCACTCTGCGTACTTTTCGCATGTTGGCATACGGCCATATTGAACGCAGAGTCGATGGAAACGTTGGCGCTAATTCAAATCTTGATACATTGTACTTGCGTCGAAGAGACACAAATCATAGCACAAAATGCGCTCCAATGATTTGCGCTCCAATGATTTTCGTGGTTCGTCGTAATATCAAATATTATCAAATATCATATACTATCAAAACGTCTGAAGCTGCTTGGTAAAAATTTCAGAGGATCGTCGTAAAACTATAAATACACTGTTATTTGTAAGCATTTTTACAGCAACATAAAATTGTAGACCTCAATCGGGATTCGAACCTGAGTTCTCCGCAATTCCAGTGCAGCCGCATTGACCGAGAATAACAATTGAAGCTGCTCAATGCGGCGGTACTGGAATTTAAGAGAACTGGTTACAAATCCCGGTCGAGGCCAACAATTTTAGTTTGCTCTAAATTTACCAACATTATACTCTCCATACAGTGATGAGGTCCATTTCTGTTCGGGAGAGAGGCTGGAGGGTTTGAAGTTAGTGCGACAGCTTCAATCCCCTTGCAATCCACATCTCGACAGTACGGATTATTGGAATTCCATGCTGTTCGAGTTGTACCGTCCTTCGGAAGGGACGTTAAGCGGTGGTCCCTTTGGTGCTTTTCGACAGGAGTAGGCTACGTGCCGGCACCGGGTTTCCCCTCTTCCCTGTTAGGTACATCATCACCCTCATTATCACTCTATCATTCACCGACGCAAATAGACCAGTGCCAAAGGGCCAGTTGTCAATACAGTGCGTCGTTAAACACCACTATAAATATATATATACAGTGATGTACTACAATTCGTGGATAAACAAAGAGGAACAGTAAGAACAGGTATCTCGCTAATAATCACTTTTTTATTAATCTTTCTAATTCAATGTTTACCAGTGCAGTGTTTACAGTGCTTGAATACAAAAATAGAGAACATCATTTTGTAGATTTGTAAACATTTTCGTCAAATGATCTGGGCCTGCTGATAAAGGCAATTAATTTAAATTCGCGGCACTGTCAAATTGTAAAGCTAACACATTGTGATTGGTGCCATAAGAACACGGTTGAAACTTTAAGTGGAAACCATAAAAATCTGAGCGCGAATTAATTTGACCTGGCGTTTGTCCAGACAGCTCACTCAGTTAGGTAACATTGAGGTATGCATGTCATGAGGTAGCCACTTCACTTCCATAAGTCTGATCGATCTACAAGGAAGCGTCACTCGACAATATACTCGACCACCTACTTCAAGTTCAATGCATAATAAGAAGCTATGTAGTTACAGGCACCTTTTAAAGTGTGACGCCGTCTAAGCTCAAGCTTTCTGGAGAAATGTAGTGCAACGAGGCAGGTTATAATTTCTATTTATAAGCAAGTAAGATTTTTACGAGCCATTCGTTTTGATTGGATTCGTTTTGCGTCTGTTCAATAACAAAATCGCAAAAACTTTTGCCACTGCAATTCACAGGCCACACTATAGCTTACCAGCAGTCTTGACGAAATATGTGTTTACAAAATTTCTACTCACTTGTAATTTTAAATGATTATTAACCTTTCTTTGATTGTAAAATACCTATCTGACAGAATAAAAATGTTGATAGTCTTTCATTATAATATTTTAAATAAGTATTTATACCCATTTTTAGCTGTGAGTGTGACCCCTATATAATCAAAGATTTTGGTCTCATACGTTTAGTTTGCCTAACCCGGGGTAGATAGCTTAAAATAAGATAGCCTGTAATTTTTGCCAGTTTCTTCTAGTTCCGTATCACAGTGTTTTATGTGTGGGATACTTTTGAAGTATCAAATGGATAGTTTTGTAAACATAAGTTATTCCCATTATTTTCGTTTCAAAGTAAGCGCATTTTGAGCTTTACACTCAATAGGTGTCCGTCTGTAAAAATGGTGTCAGTTCAGTACCATAGTCCATACCCATAGTGTGTTACACGTGTTAACACCGTATTACATTATTCTAACAGCATGTACCGTGCCTGGGTACTACTAATAATACCAATACGTAGGGGGAAAACATTTCAGATCAAACATATCGTGCATGGCTCGTGTACAGGTTTTCATATTATAGTACCATGTAGTTGCCTTCGTGTCAGCCTGAGTTGGGCGACAAGCTAGATCGAGAGATGACAATAATTCACCACAGTGTTCCAAAAATGTTTCGAAACACTTTCAATTCCATCGCATGTGTTCAAAAATAGTTGTTTTAATTTTCGCAACGCGGGATTCGTACGCACGCGGCACGTCGCACTATACGTCATCATATCATCCTGCGTGCTGCGTTCGTGCATTGTTATTGAGTATTGACCACATGTGTCGAGCGATGGTCGCTTCTAGACACGCTATGTCTTCCCGATTGCAAATCATCAATGCACTCACGTCTCAGGAATTCGTGGTACGGATTTCGACCATCGCTCTGGCGGCGTCAGGATGACCTAAATCACGTAATAAAAAAATGCATAAAGACGCTTTTTCTATTACCGCGACTTGTCTGCAAATCTCTTGCAGACGCGCGCCTGCGTAGAGGGGAGGCGATGTGCAGGCGAGGTTTGTATTCGGCTTGATGACCGTCGCCGGCCGGCCATCTGCCTTGTGTCTTCCGGCGCGTCGCGACGCCTTCATACCGACGTCGGTCACCAGGCGTCGAAGACGTGGCAGTGGCGTCGAAATCGCGTGGTACAGACATAGATCGAGACGGGGCGCTTCGACCGGATTATTGTCATATTCGTCGGCGGCGTGTAAACGGAGTGCGAAAGGGAAAGTGTTGAAGCGATAGGAAGTAAATATTTGGACGTCGGCTTACGGTTAGCAACAGTTTGGCCTCGAGTTTGTTGAACGTTGCGGATTCGTGAATACACGGGGTATCAACTAAATGTTTGCAGTCTTATTTCAATCGGAAATCGTCCGTATCCATATCCAATGTGCCAAAAAGCAGAAGAAGTAAATAAAAAGTATTATTTTAGATATTTTCAACGAGCTGCTGAAAATTAAAGAGTTTATAGACGACAACGAAAGATAGCTCTTAATTTTTTGTTTTCCAAAATTTGATATCAACGAAAAAAAACCAAAGCAATTAGGTACTGTGATCAATAGACCTAAATTTTCTTCAAACCTCTCTTCTATTCGAGAAATTTCGGTGCTCCTTAGGTGCCCTACCCACATTTACGACGAAAAAGTTTATTAGTACACCATTTTGACAATAGAGGTAATACATAGTTCTAATCTAGTAGCTTTTTAAGAAAGCTGATCGCAATATTACCGGAGCCAAACAGACCCATCGACCGTCTATTCATCCCCATCCATCACGGTCGTGATCAGTGATTGACAGCGTCCAGTGACCGACAGCGTCCAGAGAAACCCGACACTCCCGGCCCGGCCTGACGATGACCGATGGAAATGACGAGGAGGGATCGTACGGTGGCAGTGGCGACGGCAGCGTCCCCGCCAACGCTGCCGCCGACGCCGCCAACGACAAGATCTACGAGCCGAAGAACAAGAAGACGCTCATCCGTGTACTGACCGTGGTAGCCTACGTGTTCTTCGTCTCCCTGGCAGCCATCATGTTGTCGGCGTACTACATCTTCATGTGGGATCCCTACAAGCTTGCCGTGGGGAAGAACGAGCGACTGCAATCTCTCAACGACCTCCTCGGTCACTAGACGAGCATGGGTAAGTCAACTATCACTCATAAACAGTACTCATGAGAAACACCGGTTCTCATGACATCACCTAAGCTAAGCAACATTGCGCTGGATCAGAGTTTGGATTTGTGACCATTCATCTCAAGACCCAGTTCTGTTCGGGGGAGAGGTTGAAGAGTTTGAAGCAGTGCATCAGCTTCCCCTTGCTATCAACCTCTCAACAGCACGGATTAGTGGAAGAATGCTGCTCATTCGAGTTGTATCGTCTTTCGGAAGAGACGTACTACACACGTGAAGGGGTGGTTCCTTGGGTGCTTTTCGACAAAAGTAGACTACGTGCCGGCACCGGGCTTCCCCTCTTCTCTATTAAGTTCATTATCACCCTATCATGATCACCGACGCTATATAACCAATACCACAGGGCGAAGAGGCGAGTGCGTCCTTAAACACTACACAATCAATGAAATTAAAATAAAAGTATACTGCCAGTAATACATGACTTTCGGGAACGGAAAATGCCGGTAATTTTTTGTAATATCCCGTCGCCTTAGTTTGGGCTGAAAATAGCATATGGTTCAGGTAGGTAGGTATTGCGAGCACATGGCAATTAAGCGTGTGTGTTACTAATATGTTAGAATATGAACCGTTTCCCTTATAAGCAATCTTTCATTTCGTTTAGTAAAATTTGCTAACTTACACCTATCGACCAAAGCGGATATATGCCCAGTTATCACACGTTTGGAAATCACCAAATCCATTCATATTGCATGGCCTGTTTCATAGCACGCAAATTTTATCGTACAAACTCAGTAAAAATGTTATTGCCATTTATAAAGAACGTCTAGACCAACTCATGATCTCACATTTTTAGGAGGCCATGAAAAATAGGGGATATGCCCACGGTGCTATACGTTTCACATGTGTGATGCTGGTTTACGGGTGATGCTCTGCAACAAGGGGTTTCAACTTTCCTCTGATCGGTGACAGGGTCGGATCAGACGGGATCAACAAAACAAAAGCAAAGCTGTCAAGCCCCCTTGGCTTCAAGACTACACGGCTGCTACCGTCGCAGCGTTATTTTTTGTACGTAATTTTGATATTGACAGGCAAACTCGACAGAATAGTGTACTGCATTGCTCTCCCGAGGGCCGTTGAATTGTGCTAGAAGTCTGCCGTGAGAGCCGTAAATCCCTTGCTCGGCGTACATATGGCTGTGTGCTGGCCTGGCCGTCATTGGAAAATGTTCGAGAGAAAAAGTAGCACGAGGAAATTTCTGCAACTTTGAGCTAAAATAGCAACTTGAGCACCAGGAATGTTTAACGTCAGCAGGACGCGGTCAGAAATTGTAAACAAACCGTAAGGAAAAACTTATCCCAGTCCAGCAGTATAACGTGTAACCGGTAAACCTAGGAATGATCTGGGATGACCATGAATCTGGAGTCAAGATCTGCAACTGAAAATACCAACACATTAAACAGGGTACTCAGAACATTCTCGGTGTCAATATTTTCGGCCGAAGCAGCCACCATCCTTGTTTTATTTTTACACTCATGTCTTTTTCATAAACTATAAGGTCTTTGTTAAAAGATAACTGTTTCACAAACTAGATAATTAATTTTCTAAGTAAATGATTGTTCAAAACTTCCCAGCGTTTCGTTAAGTATGCTTCATACTTCTTACCCCATTAAGCAATTTTACCACTTTTCATTACTCTTCAGTCAAGCGCTATTCCTAGAGTTAAATTGCGATAGCCACATTACCATGTGACAACAGACATGTATGGAATTAATTTTGTTTCCTGTTATCTCTAGGTTAAGAAACGTTGTAAAACTGGCCATTGGCATCATTTATCATAACCCAGTATATGAAACATTTTTTTTGACAACCATCAGAGCCGTGGTTGCCACGGGGGTCGTCGCGCTGTTTCGATACTAGATACCCATTGGTATGTTTCTTATATAACCGTGTACACGTTTGATATAAAGTGGCGAAGTATCTGTAAGTTTATAACTTGTCAATTTGCCTTGCATGTGCTTTTCACAACCACAACATTCTCCCAGCGAGGCTGGAATTGTTTCCACATTCCAATCTTCAGGGCAGCAGTATTCAGCAGTTTGAGGGCTGGTTCTGTCACCTTCCTAGTCTTATCATAAACTAAATAAATGCATTTTATACTAAAAGCTAAAACCATGGCATCGACTTCGTATTATCAAAATTCAACCAGCTTTCCATAAAAAAGACTTTATTAATCGTAAAAACGTACGATTCAGTTTGGTTTGAATATTTCTCATAGATCGGCACAACGGCCGTAAGACCATTATGAAAGAAATACATATTTACAAACTAAATGATTCTGTTACCTGTGTTTCGCTTCAAATGGGGGCAGTACCGCAGGACTGAAACCACGCCAGAAAGAAACAGAATTTGGGTGAAATCCATCAATGAATTCCTCGTGGGGAAAAAGTCACCAAACTGATTCAATCAATACGAATTTGTTGCCAATTCAATAAACATATTATGAATTGACATTTGACAGCCTTGACTTCATCGTTGACTTCCAGTTTCGTCGACTCGCAAGTCGTAGTTGAAATTCTCCGCAGACCAAAGATTGTAGTATATATTAACCTTTGATGGGGACCATTCAACGGTTTGGCTATTCATGGTCATTGCATCGGAGCCCCCTTAGTTACTAGTTATAATCCACTTTCGTTTGGTAATACCATGGTACCATATTACCATTGGTAAAAACACAGTAGCACCATGTGGTATTACCAAAGGAAACTGGCATTAACTGTAGCTTTGGAGCATAATGGATTACTCGTATTCACATCACATCCCAACACCAATTGAAAGTCAAAAGCGAGTTAGTAAAGTGTTCCGACTCGTCTCGATCGGTCGGACAGCGCATCCATTGATGCTATTTTGGGCATTAAGTCTATCAAGTCATGCAAATAAATCTTCGAGACAGCGAGTATGGATCCTCCTATTTCGAGTGACGGCAGTTTGCCGTGTCTGCTATAGCTGCAGTGGAGGCGCCGGTTCCTTAACCCAAAGATTCTATGTGACCTGTCACTTCATTATATTTAGCGCGCTAAAGCTTTTAAGTTGTGTGCACTAAATAAAAGCCTAGGGACCCTAGGGTAGGGTGGAAGTCCTATAACTTCTAAGAAATGGCTTGTGCCCTAATCTTCAAGGTTTGCGGAAAAAATCTTAGGGACCTAGGCATAGGATGGATAGCCTAACAGGTAAATGTAGGACAACATAGCCTTAAAGATAAAACCTTTGATTATTTATCAAAAATAAAACTTCCCTGCGTGGATGTGCTCTGCAGAATATAGCGCATATTAATGGATTCTATTCAGTACTAAAACATCCCGTCAGCTAATGTATGGGTCAAGGTATGTCATGCCGACCTCATTAATCTAAAGCAGGAATGGCATCCAGTGAATATACATTGAAGTAAACGCAATGGGCCGCTCAGAGTAGCTTATCGGAAGCCTACAAGAAGCTTTAAGAGGATCACAAAAGCACCAATAATTCTCGTCAAGTTGGCTCCCTGCTGCTGTATGCTTTACAGTAAGTTGTGTTTGCAACGTGTGGCGATATTGATTTTTGCACCGATGCTCCCGAGTTTCAGCTCGCTCGTCACATGTTATGCCATTAACATTACAATATAAACCCGACTAACTGGCCAATGAAACGAATCATCTTGTATTTATTAACGCAACTAACACATTGCACCCCCTACGCAATAAAATAATGTTTTAATTACTAGACGTGACACGTGAATGTGACACGCCGAACCGAATGTTTGCTGAAACAAAATGCAATGCAATCGTCGCTGTGTTTGCGCGCGCACCCGTTCGCGTTTCGGGTTTGCCCAGAAACCGTTGTGTAACTGACACATTCGCAATCGCTGGGGGAATTACTCTAATTCGGAGATAATAAGTAATATTCAATCTTGTGAACGATCCGCGGTGATCGATTTGACGCTGACTTATTCGGTATCTTTGTAGTCTGATTCGTGCCGCAAGTCAAGTCCAGAAGGCAGCTATTTTTATGCGAACCGAATGTGACCCGACGCCTGGCGTTTGGGATACACCGACAACATAGCAAAATGTGACGCGGCCGTGTGGGCAGATTCGTTTGACGAGTTGACAAGTGCATCTTCACGCAGAGATCAGTGCAATAACCAAGACGTGATCTGCGTACCTATCCATCGAAGTTGCACGTTGTGGAGTGGACTGATTCCACCATATAAAATATTGTACGACGCGAACGATGTTACCTATATGTAGTCTATATATAAAAGAGCGGAACAAAACAATGTTATATAATACTAATTGATTGATTCATCACGTAAGGAGTACTCAATTTAATTGAATATACTCCCGGTAATGAATTGGGTTACGGTATACGAGTTGAAGTAGTCCCCGTCTCGGAGGTTGCGTTCGGAATTGAAATCGCACCCGCATGTTTTCCCTCGGACGTGTATCGCGATATATTTACCGATTGTTAAACAATCCATTAATAGTCGGCTAAGAATGAGTGGTCGATCGGTTACCATTACTATCGGCTCAACGGGCAGTATTCGCACGACGCCCGTCGCGGCGACCAGCGGCGCTACGCTGGCGGGCGAGAAATCCAAGGACAAGATGTACGAACCGAAGCACTCGAAGAAGATGGTGCGAGTGTTGACGGTGATCGCCTACATGTTCACCGTCTCGTTGCCGGCGATCATGCTATCGATATATTACGTCGGCTTGTGGAGTCCACGATACGCCGATAGACCGGTGCTAGTGAATACACGGTCGACGCCACCGCCAGCGCAAACTATCACGACGGCAGAGACGACGACATCGATGACGGCGATGCCATCGACGTCGGAGGAGCTGTTAGTCCCTTGCAGTTGCCCTTCGCCGAGTCATGTGCCTTCTGGTGGTATGTAGACGCCAGTTCAAGCGTTTATACCTACCTTTGGAAAGAGTTTCGTGTAAGCTTGGTCATTACGGAATAAAAATGCGGCCGTGCCCCGACGAGCTCATTCGCTTTCTTCTCTTGGGGGGTTGCGAAAATCTTTGTATTCCTAGTTTACTAGAATAGTGGTTCTCTTTATTGTTTTGCATCGCATGTCTTGAGATGTGATAGGCCGCGACCCAAGGGAGTGTTATATTATCAACAACTCGCTTATGATATTAGATTACGTAATAATATGCTTCATCCCGCGCTCATCTCCATTTAATCCTTCATGTCAATCAATATCTTGTAGCAAGAAAGCAATTTAATTCTCACGTGCAGGTTGTTGTCTGAAATAGCAACCACAATACACTTTTCATAATGTTTTATTCACTATGACGGACATCCATTTGTGAGGCGTGATCACGAAGGTGACGAATAATTGGATTCCTCCAATTCTATCCGCCCGATGGGATGGTGCTGGTAATGACATGGCACTATGATGGCACGGCGTTTTAGCGTGCACTTGTTGCGGTGGGGGCGCCGGCTCGAAAAAATTCGATAACTAACGCACAGGGAGTGTGCTGTGGGCATTCCAGTCCCACGAATAATTAATTAGCTGTGTAGTGACGCGTATGTGAAACGCGTACAGAGTATTACGAAAATAAAAGAAACACAAGAATCGAGATTAATTCTGTATTTGCTCAAATAAATAAAACCCACAATTCCTGAAAGCTCGAATTGCGAAGACAATTACTATCTGGTTAATATAAGCATAATAACTAATCAGTATTTTAATCAGAGCTTTAACTCTCTACTAGTGACACTGGCACGCTTCACAGCATCACAGGTCACGGTATAATGTAAGCAATGGGTGCTGGTACTCCACCTGTTTCGTAGAGCCAGGCGTAAACAAGAGGACTAAAAATAGGGTTTTCACACTTAAACACCTCGTTATTGTGCGATTTCGACTAGAGTTTAATCTTAAGTTATAGATCTTGGCACGCTGCGATTGACGTTGCACGGTTGCACAAGGTGGTACGTACGTTGTTTTCCTACTTCATCGGACATATTCTGCATCTGATGATCAGATGAAGTAGAATACTCGATTTGAAGTGCTTGCCGTATTGTTATTATTGCCTGTTTATAGTTGTGTAGCTTGAGCATAATGCACTTCGCTGCAAATGGTGCCCCTCACATATTTTTAAAAATTTCCTACAAACAGATCAAAGAGGGATTAAAATTTTTTCCTGGACTTTGCATTGGCAAAAAACTCGTAAGCTCATCGAAGTTCAGCTTGTATAAGCTCTTAAACGGCTGATGGAGAAGGCACAGGTTTATTAGCTGGAGTTTCTGTAGGGTTAGATTTCAACACAGCAAAGGATCGGAAATCAGCCGGCCGATTTTCAGCCGAGTCCATTCAAAGGTGATTCGTTAAGCTAACTTCTTTCTGTCCTGCTAAAGTAAGTGATGCTTTACCACAAAGATTGTAGTATATATTAACCCGTCGGCTTTACCAGTTGGGCTGGCCATGCCCCAACTCTACAACCATATATTGCACGAAGCCAATGCACACTCTAGAATCTCTAGTATCTGCAAACCAGTCGCCAAGCGGTAGTGCCTCCCGGCTTTGGTCCCCCCCCCCCCCATTATCCGCGCAGGGTGGTGTTTTTCTTGTATTTCTTTGAAAATCACAAGATTTGAGGGGCAATGCGATTTGCACCAAACGAATTATAATTTTGGGCATCGATGGGGGTAGAATTATTAGGGTGCGGGAACCGTATATTATAATACCATGGAATAGGCGTTACGATTGCGTTGAATGACAAACGCAGTTTATTTGTGGTGCAGCTCCTTGACTTGTTTCTACCCAAAGTGGTTAAAGTGGTTAGTGGTTATACCCAAAGTCCAAAGGGTTTCCACCATTTTCATCACGATCTCCGACCAAAACATGCTGCTTCTCACACCCATTCTCACTCTTTTCATATCTAGAAGATCTACTGTTAATTATTAAAAACATTAACTTCACCAAACTCTAATGTCTTCCTTATACGAGCTATGTACTCATGATTTCCAAAAGAATGTAAAAATGGACAGCGACGATTTGCTAGCTGATTTAGCTCAAGATGAATTTTACCTAATTTTATAGGTAACATGTGTTATCCAGTCCCTGTATAATCAAAGGGTTTATGGTAATATATAT
>QKMV01002837.1:0-12478 GCA_003287335.1 Lednia tumana
TGTCTGTCTGTCTGTCTGTCTGTCTGTCTGTCTGTCTGTCTGTCTGTCTGTCTGTCTGTCTGTCTGTCTGTCTGTCTCTATCCTATTTGCAATTTTTCGAAAAAGTATCATATTTTCAAAAATGTTTTTTCCATCTCATTGTGACTCACCTGATTCAGGTTGATTGCGCGGCTCACCATGTTAATGCTCATACGTTCCGTCGATTTCTGCAGAGGGGATGTTTCCTCTGCAGGCCATGCCATAGCGTGCTAGATTTAATATTTTTTGTTTGATATCTCAAAAAGGCGATGAAACCAAACTGTATGGCGGGTCGGATTCACCGGTTCTCGTCGGTTCTCGTAAGCAACATTCCAGTGCACCAAATTTTGGATGGGTGACCATTCATACCAGGGACATTTCTGTTCGGGAGAGAGTCTGGAGGGTTTGAAGTTAGTACAGCAACTTCACTCCCCTTACAATCCACCTCTCGACAGTACGGATTAGTGTAGGAATCGCATGCTGTTCGAGTTGTACCGTCATTTGGAAGGGACGTTAAGCAGTGGTCCCCTTGGTGCTTTTCGACAGGAGTAGGCTACGTGCCGGTACTGGGTTTCCCCTCTTCCCTATAAGGTTCATCACCACCCTCATCACCACCCTATCATAGACCGACGCTAATAGATCAGTGCTACAGGGCCAGCTGTCAATACAGTGCGTCGTTAAACACCACATAATCAAACAAATCAATCAATCAATCAAGACGGAAATAAACATTAAGTGACATGGACGAGGCTGTGCTGAAAGCAGTCTAAATTTTACTTGGATCCCGCCATCGGCCATCCCTCCTAGAAACGCAAAACGGGTAGGCGAACATATTATCAAATTTTGGGACCTATACTTAGGCTACTTAGGGGGCTTTAATGGAAAATTTCTAAAATTTTCACGGCCTCCCTGTTATGAAATTGCGGATCTCTGAACTCATGGCGGTATCCACAGCATTGATCTTTAGTGTAGATAGTTTAAAATTCTTCATTTTTTAACTGAACTATTTTTTTAATATGGTATTTAACGATGCACAGTATTGACAACTGGCCCTGTAGCACTTGTCTTTTCGCGTCGGTGAATGATAGGGTGATAATGAGGGTGATGATGAACCCAACAGGGCAGAGGGGAAGCTCGGTGCCGGCACGCAGCCTACTCCTGTCGAAAAGCACCAAGGGGACCACCGCTTAACGTCCCTTCCAAAGGACGGCACAACTCAAACAGCATGGGATTCCTTCACTAATCCGTGCTGTCGAGATGTTGATGGCAAGAGGAGTGAAGCTGCTGCACTAGTTTTAAACCGTCCGACCTCTCTCCCGAACAGAAATGGACCTTGGTGTGAAAATGAATGGTCATCAATCCAGCCTTTGGTTAATCGCAATGTATCTTAGCTTCGGTGATCGCACGAGAGCCATGTATCCAACACGTCAAACCGTTCGGTACAGTTTACTATTTTCATACGTATGAAATTCACGTATTATCCACAATATAGGTACTTAAAAATGAAAATATCCTCGTTTCTACCCTGTGTTTATTTACTTTGTCAATCTTTAAACTAGGGTTCAACTTTGAAGGCTACTCATCAACATGATGATGGATGAATGTTTATTTTGTAATTTCTGTTATAATGAAGTACATTGTATGAGTTTTAATCTCATGATAAATGTAGTGAGAGGATTGTGGACGATCGACTGTCTTTAAATCTGCCCTGATTCCAGCATGGAGAGTGGCTTCGTTCTATCTGTTTTGAGGTTCCGAACTGACACTTTTGGTGTCCCAAATATCCTTACAAAATCCTGAAAATATCAGTTTATTGGGAAAGGAGAGTTACGTGTCTAATCCACATCTCAAAGGTGCATAAAGCCTAACCTGAAATAATTCCTAAGCGTTGTTCTATGAGATACTTTAAAAAACTCATAACTTCAAATAAATTTAAAAAATTGGACACCAATTTTAGTCAGGTACCTTTATTTAATCCCCTCCATGCACTGAATTTTTCAAGATCTACGATCAATTTTTAGGACGTTAAAGTGTCAGATACGATCAGGGCGCGCATAGCCTTCGCAGACATGCCTAGCCAGCCGTCCACAGCCCTTATAGAGAAAAAATTAGGTTAAGACTGCTGGTAAGGTAATTTGACATAGACGAAGTACCATAGGGTAGAAATAAATGGTTTACGATTCTAGCGTGCCTGAATTTAATGTACACATAAGTAGGTTTTCAAATACGTATAAGCAAGTACTGGAAAAAATGGAAAATGTTGACAGTGTAGGTAATCTAAGTCCTGACCTACTGTAATTAATTCTTTTACCCATTCCATTTTATTTGTAACATTGAACTCATGTTGTTGCTTGCGATTAGGACCTACTTTCAAAGTGAAGTACACGCGTAGAATTTGACCGTTTTTCCTGGCTCTGTACCCTTTCTGATAAGCGCAACACGCAAGAAACGAATAAATAACGGCAATGTCAAATTTTCTGAACACTTTTAATTTAAATCAACCCTCGTTACAGCTATTAGCATAGCGAAGAAAGAAGGACCGCTGTTGCTACAGTTACATATTCTTTCGATCAATTACTCCCGATGACAGCTTTAATCAGTGACATAACGAGCACTTGCACGGAGAAAGTAACGCGTTCAGTGCACGAGCCGTAAGATTTGACATGTGAATCAGTCCAGCTCGCAAAATGATGCAACTCTTATAGTATTATTTTTCACTATAAAGGTTATGCTGCTCCAGTCTGCGTAGTATGCTCCTAAAACAACTGCATGTATTCTGTACACTTTCATTCAAAATTTCTTTTGGTGAAAGTGAAAGCTCTGGCTGATAGAAAATAATGATCGAAGAACAATTTGGTATATAGCTATAGCATACCGTATATATTGTAATATACAAAATGTCATCGCCGAACAGAAAAGTGGGGATATATATTTTAACAGCCCGGGATTGATGTTAGACCGCCAAGGTGGGTAATTATTGTGGTTGAGGGTCGGTCAAGTAATTATTTTCCCAGTTCTAGGGCATCGATTCTTGGTCGCTCTCTAGTCCGCATCTCACAGCTCTGACCATGAACACTTGCCGGCGCCCGTGACCGTAGGTCTCCGCTGAACAGACTACAAAATGCCCCAAGGGGTGCTACTCGAAATGTACTGTACAGTTTTTTCAAAACTAGTTCGTAAAATAGGCGAATTTGCTGAGAAAGTGTTGGCGTTCGTTATGGCAATAATATCGACGAGTTATATCACATTTTATACTATCCCAGTTTTATGTATTTTCTCCTGAAATAAAAAAACTTTCTCTAAAAATCTTTTTAGCACTATGCAAAAAAAAAGTGTTGAGAATAGCAAAAGTGCGCGTTCTTTTCTTTTGTGTTTTATGCATTCACGGGAGTAGGCGTTGGCGGGTGTTGGAGCTCACTCGCAGCGCAATTCAATTTTGAAACTAAGGTATAAAAAAGATGTGGTGGCCTTTCATTATTCTATGCTCGTTGGTATTTCTATTTCTGAATTCGGGTGCCGTACATCGTCGGAGAATATCTTTCATCTGACACATTTATGATATCTGTGTGGAGCTAGATAGATATGAAAACAATATTTCAAAGCGTAGAGCAGAAGAAATGAATTCGATAAGAATAAGAAATAGGAAAAGAAATAAATTATAAAGATAACCGTATACGCAACTTGAGCTTCATCACTGCTTCGCGGGTTGCATTTTAACATCTGCGCGTAGCAATGCGCAACTGACCAACAATTATTTTCAGTCACTGCGGTCATGGTTGGGTTCGGTAAACACGTGGTAAAAATGTTATCTTCGTGTTTTAATTCAACTAACGTGGGCGTTTGTGCGTTATAGGGAGTAGAAATATATAGATTAACTGCAGAAGTCTATATAATTCTGTGCTTTCAAGATGAAAAATAAACCGTTACGGCACAAGGAGGAAAATAGATTCAAGGTGAGTTTGTAGTGAGGTTATGAACGCGCTGGATAGTAAATCCCGTTTGAGCCATGCTTACAACATAATTAATATCGTGCCCAGCTAGTACCTAAATAATGTTAACCCCTCTTAACTGTTTTGCTTGTATATTGAATAAATGTATTTTTGTTTGCAGTTCCTTCGTTTTTCCGAGCGCATATCTGCTATCGATGTGGACGTCTTTCATCGAGTTTATCATCAGAATGAAGAAGATTCGGAAGATTCTGACACATTCTTTCAACAAGCGATTGAGAAGTGGAACGTTCTTAATCTAACAGACAATTATAATTTACTACGAAAGGAGCTGCCTATGGTACAAACGTTACCGCAGCTGTTGAATAAGAAAGAAGAGATCATTGCCATTCTATTGAAAAATCTAAACAATGAGAACTCTTTGGCCTTGCAGCCCACTCTCGAGTAAGTAACAGAAATATCTTCAAATCAGCTGTAGGGAGGAACTATGTATTGTTAAAGTTTGATTTATCCATACATTGATGCACTAATTCCTTTATTTTTTTCATTCCAGGCTTGTTGTGGCACTTGCTCGAGACTTGAGGCAAGAGTTTTACCCGTTCTACTCTAATTTTCTCCAGCGGTTAGTCGACCTGCTCAGGACTAAGGATACAGATCAAATAGAATGGACGTTAACGTGTCTTGCGTATCTGTTCAAGTTTCTATGGCGTTGTCTTGTAAAGGACGTCAAGATCGTGTTCGACAGCCTCTTGCCTCTCCTGGCTGGCAACAAACCCAGCTACATCAACAACTTTGCAGCAGAAAGTTTTGCATTTGTTGCTCGCAAAGTAAAAGACAAGAAGTCTTTTCTGGCACTTGTCTTGGAGACTTTGGAAACGAGACCGGGCGGCGAAAAGGGATGTGGCCAGCTTCTTTTCGAGGTTCTCCGAGGTGTAACAGGACAGTTCCACAGCTCAGCCGACGTTATTCTGCCGCTTTACTTGAACGCCTTGGCCGACGAATCATTTCCCCAAGACCTCCTGTTTGATGTTTTGACGCATACTTTTGATGGAATGCTATCGTTTATTCAGCAAAAACAGTGTACGGTTTTGTGGACGTCTCTTCTAAAAACGCTATCAAGTTTCACATCTCTTTGGCAAAAAGATACTTCGGAAAGAAATGCAAATAATATTTTGTTGGTTACGAAACTTACTCTACAAGCGGTAACCTACAAAGATGCTTGTCTTGTTACTGATCCTGTGTCTGTCATACAGCAACTTATTGTTCTCTTGAAGTTGAAAGATCTTCCTGAGTCTGTGGTTTACGTCATTTCGGAGATCGGAACTTTGCTTCTATTGTCTGCACAAGCAAATCTACCACAAGAACATGCCAACAGAATCATGACTACCTTACTAGCTGTTCCTTATCCAAGCATTTTAAAGAAATTTGTCGTCGAAGTCTTTGATTACTCTGGATTCGAAGCATTGGTGCTACCATTTCTTTTACACCACTGCCATGAAAAAGTTTCAAAAAAAATTCCCGACGAGATACTCGAGCTTCTTGCAAGACTAGTGCTTCATAAAGTTCCACCATGTAACACTGGAATGGATCTCGAAGGTTGGGTACGTTATCCGTTGAATTTTCTATCGGTTGCCATCCCAGATGCTATTCTTAAAATGTTAGCCGTTTCTAACACTGATAGCCTATTGAAAAATACAGAGGATAGCCTGTGCTGCTTGATTATTATCCCTCACGTGCAGCCATTGGACCGTGGACTGGCTGCATCGAAACTAAAGAGCATTGTTTATTTGCTCTGCAAAGACTTGAACGAAGCAAAGAACAACGACGAATCACTTGACCAATCTGAAATCGAAACGGGCAGTGATGAAAGGACCGAAAAAGTTATCTTTTTGTTGGTTCATGCTATCGAAGCCATTGTTCATCTGACTGATTCTGAAAGCCTATTGGAACTATGCGAATTTCACTTTATAGTGGGCAGTCTTCTTCCATATGCAAGCAAGACGAACCATCTCGGATGTCTTCGAGCTCTGGATATTTTCGTGACCGCTTGCAACGTACATGAGCGTGATGAAAAGTTTAGCGAAGACACTCTAGTGAAGCTGCACGACACTCTTTCTACAAACCTCTCCTCGCCGTTTCACAAGGTGCGTTTTTTAACGGCACATTTGTTCTCGTTATTCGAGCGAGTGACGGATGGTGAATCGACCAGATCGTTGTTCAGTCTCTGCCTTGCAGCTGAGTTAGTCCCTGCTACGGTTACTGAGTACAGAGACAAACTGAAACACCTGAAAAATTTGGAGTTTGGCATATCAGAGTTAAGCCTTGCAAACAGCTCTCACTATAATAAAGTTCCGCTCCAATACCTACTGGGTGTTCTGTACGTCAACTTTCAGTTGCTATGGGAGCCGATTAGTTTGCTAATTGCATCGCATGCAAACGGAATGGCTCCAAATGATTTTTGGGAAGTTTTTGTCAGACAGCTTAAAGTGGCTGCTAGATTTGTCAATTCAGAAACAAACAAGAATTCCACACCGACGATTACCGCAGACTTCTTGGAAGATTTGTATGCAACTTCGATGAGCACTTCTGACGATAGACCAGATCACGTCAACTATCGAATTCTGCTGTGGAACTCAATGTTACATTTCCCCAATGTTTGTGCGAAAAAAACCCGAGATATTTCGCCCATGTTGTTCTCGTTTCTCGAAGTCGAGTATTTCAAATCAGATGCAGGTTCTGCACTCTCATGGAACATAAAGGTGTACGATAAAGAAGATGCTGATAAAACGATAGACGATGAGGAACCGATGGAAGTAGATGAATTGAATCCCGATGCAGAACTAGCTGTGATCAAAAAGAAACTTTCGCAAAAGCCCCCGAAGTCACAGAACAAGCTTGGGGCTAAAACAGGCAAAACTTTGGCGGCCCATCTGAGCATTTTTACTAAGTTCAAAGATCCCAACTCAGTGTTCCGAGCACCAGAATTGAAGCAGCTCTTTTACGACTTCTTGTCGAGTAAAAGCTCCGAAGTCCAGAAACTGGCGCTAGATTGCTTAATGAATTACAAATACAAGTTCATGATACCGTACCAAGAACACCTGCAAGCCTTGATAAACGACAGGACGTTTAAATCAGAGCTGATCAAGTTCAAAATCGATAAGGAATCCGAGCTGATTCAAGAAAGCCACCGCGCTGAGTTGATACCGATAATAATGCGAATCGCTTACAGCAAAATGATGGCGAGAACGCCGTCCCAAAGAGGCGGAATATCCGCAGTCGAAATGAAACGTTCCACCGTACTTCGTTTCCTCTCCGGATGCCACGAAGACGAATTGATGGCCTTTATTAAAATGGCTTTCAAAATATACACAAACTTCATTCAAGACGACATTCTCGGGATGATCGACTCAATAATGGCCAACATCGATCTGGAAAAAGTTCTCCCACCCAAACGATTACAGAGCTCGATGACTCTTCTTGCCGTCATGCTGAATCAGTTTGGCGGCTTGATGGGCCGGCAACTGCTCACCTACCTGCTGCGGGTTCTAATGTGTATCGGCGCTAATGTAGTGGGCATGCTCGAACAACGAGATATGGTGCATGTCAGCTACATCACCACACTGCGAGCTGTGCGGACGCAGTGCCTGGAGACGGCAGCACAATTCTTCACCCGCTTCAACAAGTTCGATTGGAGCAGCGACGAGATCGACGCCGTGTTCCGAGTCCTCGTATTTCCGCGGGTGGATAAGCTGCCGATTGAAGGTGTTTACAGTCCGACGGCTCTGCTCAAGCTGTTTATTGTCTGGAGTGAATACCCCAGGTAAGGATCAATTCATGTTTTTGTCTAGGGCAGCTTGGAGAAGTGTTTCGTTTTTAATTTACCTATTCAAAGACAGTAACTAAAAGTAGTCAAATACTAGGGGAATCTTGAGTATTGAAGCAGATTTAGGCATTTTCGGCTAGTTACACCAGTTTGTACCGATAAGTAAACTTACCAGTAACATACAGTAATATTAACGTAATACCTATTACCAATATTTGAATTTTTTTTTGGAAATTAATGGAAGAAGTTAGATGGATTGATAATATGTAATAAACCCATATGAGAAATTGATAAAAATGAAAATACTGCGATTCTAACATGGGCTTATCCAAGAAAAATAGAACTAAATATTTAAACACACTCTGAAAGTCTGTTACAGTCTCTGGCCATTGGCCGCTTGCGATTTAGGTGTATTTATTAAAATAAACTCAAAATCGTATAGGTTTTTGCAGCTACCACCTTAGCTATCCAGCCACCATTCATTAGAAAAAAAAAGGTTTTCGTAATTTTGAACATAACGGTTACAAGGATAACAAATTTAAAGCCAAATACACGGCTAGTAGTAATTTGAAGAATATTAAAATCACTTAAAAAATACCTGCTTACTGGCCTCGAACCCCGGACCTTTTGCGTACCAGGCAAATGCTCTAACCACTGAACTAAGCAAGGTCCTCGGGTAAGCAGGTATTTTTGAGTGATTTTAATATTATAATTATTACTAGCCATGTATTTGGCTTTAAATGTTTAATCCTTGTAATATTAAAATCACTTCAAAAACACCTGCTTACACGAGGACGAACTGTTATAATACTATATCTATATAAATTATCGGTTATATTACAGCACTGATTGCACTGTGAGAGGGAGGAAGCAGTTGTTTCATTATAGAATTTTTTTTTTTCTCTCTCTCAGAGGGTACCCAGTGCACACTGTTGCCTGCCAGTCGAAAACGCCATTACTTTGCATTGTTTTCTTCATTGCCGTCCAACTTTATTGACTCGTAGTTGCAGCTACTGAACTAGGCCCTTCAGAGACGTTTTTTTCTTGTACAGTTTATGTCATTTTGTGTCTTACTGGTAGCTTCAGTGTAGGTCATACATAAAGGCTATTTAGAAATCACCTATTTGATTCTGGATGAGTAAAAAGCACGCTGTTTGCACAAAAACAAATTATTTGCGACTTTCATAGTTTTGTAAGACAATAGGAGTTCTAAAATGGATTTTATTTGGAAACCACTCATGTAGTACAGAGTAAGAGCAGCATTCAATTTGAAAATAAGCACACTGGCGCCAACGCACCGTCGAGGTCAGCTAACTAATCGTAATCCAACGTCTTTGCTACACTCTTCTCACGAACTCGCTCACTTTGCAGATACTTCCCGCTGCTGGCCAAGCACGACCCCAAAGACGTCAGCTTAACGCCTTTGCCGCACATCATGAACCTGTTGAAAAACGAAAAGACGCACTCGTCCGTGGTCGCAGCCATCATCGAGCTCCTAGAACGACTGCTCACGCTCTCCGACTTCGACCCCAACGCCAAAGACGAGGACGAGGAAGACGCAGAACCGGCGAAACCGCTCTCGGTGACGTGCGTGCTCCCCATCGACCACGAGGCAATATCCAAGTTGTCGCTCCCCGAGAACATCAACTACGGAAGTTCGTTGTTGCTGTCGCACATCGATCCCATCTTGGAACGTCTCAAGAGGAAGCTTTTCGTGAAGGGAAAAAACTTGAGCTACCGCGAATTGACAGTGCTGTCTCGTACTTCCGAGTTGGTTTGGGAGTCGGAGACGAGCGATACGCTTCTCAAGCTTTTGCTGCCGATGGTGTTGAAGAAATCGACGGCGGGCGACGATGTCGTTGTGCCGCTGATCACGACTCTGACAAACCTCGTCAAGAATCTGGACGACCCGGAGAAGTACATCCTGAATCTCGCGCCGCTTTTCGGACAAATTAGCGGAGCCGTGCCGAGACGGATGCTCTCTGCGATGCTGGGCATAATTGCGTCCAAGTGCAGCGCGGAGAAGAGCGCCTCGCTGGCCGACAACCTGGGTATCGTTGGCGAATTAAACGCTTGCGACAGAAAGTGGATCGACCAGCCAGACTACAGCCGTCGGCTGGACGCTTTCAAGCGCATGAACGAGATGATCGATGCGAAATTGGTCGACTTCGAACTCGGCATCATCGTGATCCATACGTGCTTCCACTACTTGAAGACGGAAACGGACCTGTCGCTGCGAGACAGTGCAGGATATTGCTTGCGGAGGCTGGCGCCGGCTCTGTGCTTGCAATACGACAGCGACAAAGTTCTGAAGACTGCGCTGATCGAGACCACGATTTTGAGACTGGTGCGACAGGGAATCCAAGACAAGACCGACACGCTCTACATCGAAGGGATCGCTTTGCTCGGAGCGATGGCCCGCGAGTGTCCAAACTCGCATCCCGTTTTCCGTGACCTGTCGATTTACGCCAGCAAGGAAGACCCGGAGGTGGATTTCTTCGAGAATTTACAGCATCTCCAAGGCCACCGAAAAGCGAGGGCACTGAACAAGTTCTGTCAAGTCAGTCGAACGCTTGTCAAAGCGCCGAACCCACGTACACTCTCTCAGTTCATCCTGCCAATAGCTTCCAAGTTTCTGCTGTCGGAAAAATATTCCCTGAAGCATATCATGGTGGACGCAGCGGTCGAGGCGGTGGGAACCGTATGCCGACTTCTACCCTGGCATCAGTACGACCTGATTCTACGCTTCTACTTGGACAAGCTTAAAACCGTGCTGGAGTATCAAAAGCAGTTGGTACGCATCATCATCGCCATTCTCGATGCGTTTCACTTCGATCTGTCCCGTGCACGAGAGGCTATAGAAGCTGTAAAGTCGGTAACCGGAGAGCAAGTCATGGAAGGGCTTTCCGCTGCAGTTCCGCAAGAGATCGAAGACGTTGCAATGGACGAGAGTCAAGCAGGCAATGAAGCCGGCGACGACGAAAAACCCGTCGATAAGTCGGGCGTCGACCAACATTTGGGCCTTATTGCTGAACTGGAGACGGCAGAGGATGTCGACGCAGAAGAAGCCGTAGTTCCGGCTGGGAAAGTGGAGCCGGTTCGGTTTGTCGAAACGGTTCCGGCAGCAGAACGCCAGACCGTACTGACTCCGCCGACGGCCATCCGGGCGCGAAATGGAATAACGAAGGAACTCTTGCCGCAGCTGCACACGTGCATAGCGCAACGGTCGAGCATGGACAACAAACACAAGGTGAACCGGCGGCAAGGCGGCGAAAACCGAGACGAGGAAGACATCTTGCGTGTGCCGATTGCGCTCGCTTCCGTCAAGCTGCTTCAGCAACTGCCGAAGGAAATCCTCGAGCGAAACCTGCCCGGTATTTTCATGAAGCTGTGTTCGTTCCTCAAGTCGCGGCTGGAGAGCGTCCGCCGCGTGACACGACAAACTCTGATGAAAATCATGCTCTCGCTTGGCCCCGACTACCTGGCGTACTTGATCAAGGAAATGTGCGCTCTGCTCACGAGAGGCTATCAGGTCCATGTGTTGGTGTACACGATACATTCGGTAATAGTCTCGCTCAAGGATATGTTTCGTCCTGGGGACGCGGATTCTTGCCTGAAAGACGTCCTCGAATGCTGCAAAATGGACTTATTCGGTCCGTCTGCGGAAGAGAAGAAAATCGCCGGTATTACGGCAAAGGTTCAAGAAGCGAGGTCGACGAAAAGTTTTGATACGTACCAACATATGGCTCGGTTCATCTCGGAGAAATGCTTGACCGATTTGTTGCTTCCAATTCAACAAGTCCTAGTACGTTCGAGCTCGATGAAGAGCGTTCAAAAGTGCTCCGAATGTCTGCGAAACATCGTGATCGGCCTCGCGATGAACAAGTTTATCCCTGACGAGTCACTCCTCATCTTCATGTACGGCACGATCTCTGAAAGCATTCCCGAACTCGCTGTGAAAAGGCCAGAACCAATATCGGCAGCGAAACGAGAGTTGCTCGCCCGACAACGGCCCGATACGTTCCTCATTCCCAAAGCTCCGAGAGGCCGGTTCGGTGCCATCACCGTTACGGCCCAAACGGTTGCGTGCACGAACGCGCACGTCATTGTCGAGTTTGGTTTGAATCTGTTACATACGCTGCTGAAGCGCCAGAAACTCCGGTCAGAAGAATACAGACAGTTCATCGATCCCGTTGTACCCATCATCATCAGCTGCCTCGACGCGAAGCACATAAAGCCGACGACTTTGTCCCTGAAGTGTCTGGCGCCAATTCTGAAGATGGAGCTACCGACACTAACGGAAAACATAACAAAGGTATGGAATATGGATAATAGCCGTGGAAATAGGTTCATATTACTTGGCAATGAAATTTATCGACTAGTTGGAATGAGGAATACTTAAATTAAGTTGCCTCCCTTTCCATTCTCAACCCCTCTCGACGTGCCGCAAGGCTTGGGAGGTTTTTGTGGTCTTCGCAAAGCGAAAGTGGCTATCAAGCCACTAAAAACCGAAATAAACCAAAATAAACTGCTAGAGATTTAACGGTTTGTTCCAGGTTTTGTTCATTAGATATTTAAAAATAACGGTTTAGATTTTGATAATTATATCTATTATATGACAAGGAATAAACTTTTAAAGCCAATTACACGGCTAGTAATAATTTTAAGAATATTAAAATCACTTCAAAAA
>QKMV01002838.1:0-12477 GCA_003287335.1 Lednia tumana
AGTTATTAACAGTTTTTTTAAAAACTATAGTGCTGAAATTAGTCAGGAGATATGAGTCTCAAAAAAGTAATAAATTCTGAGATATTTCTTCCCCCAAATTATTGAGATATGCTTGCATTAATATCATGGAGCTGCGTTTTGGCTGTAGTAATTAATAGAAACTATAACAATTGGGGGAGTTTTCTATCTGGCACTTGCAAATCATCGAAAGAAAAAAGACATCATCAAATTTTCAGAATATTAAAATCACTTCAAAAATACCTGCTTATTCGAAGACTCGAACCCCGGACCTTTTGCTTACCGGGCAAAAGCTTTAACCACTGAGCTTTCGAGTCCTCGAGTAAGGAGATATTTTTTAAGTGATTTTAATATTCTTAAAATTATTAACAGCCGTGTATTTGGCTTTAAATGTTTAATCCTTGACATCATCAAATTCAACTTGGTACTTGCATATGCTAAAGCCAATTATCCCATACCTTGTCGTGTTTTTTGAGTATTTTTCTGAACCCAGTGAAATTGAGCGTTTGATAGTTTTGAAGGAGAATGAGGCTGAGGTAAAACTCGCTGAATGCCAGTCGCAAATCTTGAACTTTGCGCGCCGGCACGAACGGCGTTTTCGCGATGATTTGGCTGCCGGCGCGATTCGCGAGCGTCGTTTTGTTGGCCTTGGTGTCCGTCTGAACTGACAACCGCAACTCTGCTTGCAGGGTGGCATATTTTCGAGTCGCTTCTGCTAGCTTTTCTAGGGGTGGAAAAACGAGTTGAATTAATTTTTGTCTTGCCATGTAGAGGTCGACTTTGTCTTGATGAAATTCCACTGATCCGCTTAATCTTAATGCTCTTAACCCTAAGGGGATAAGCCACTCAACGATTAAGCCACCGAAACGTAAGCCTCAAAGAAATGCCGCGCATCGTTAATTATACAATACTCAGGTATGGGAAGTATCTACGCTTTCATCATAATATCATTAACATCGCCAATACCTACTCCATCCACGGAAACAGAAACTGTCGAGAGTATTGATACATGGAATACTCAAGAATGCACTAAAGAATGCACTATTTTACTTTATAATCACGACATGGTGAAATTTACAACATCGATACAATTTTAGTACGCACACAAGCGCTCACGAGCTTAGCAGAATCACGTTACGATCACGATACTAACACAGGGGCGGACTCGCCTTGCCCATCCCCGTAAGTATAAGCTTTGATCGTAAGTTTAATAGTAAGAAAGCCAGTGCATTATTTCAACAACACTTTCAGCTAAAACGGCGATGGTTTTGAGACAGACGTGAATGATTAATTTATTTTTAACTGGCTGTCAGCCAAGATTCGGCCACGTGCGTGTATGAAGCGCCGCGATGTTGGCCTGTTAACTTGGCGTTTTGTTGTTCTAATCTCTCATTAATTTGTTCAATGAGTAAATATGTGAAATGATAACTACACAGCCCACGGCATAACATAACGAGTGGTGCAAAGTGGCATGATACTTCTTCTTTTACCTGAGAAGAACGTGTTGATTTTTTTTAACTGGTTTTCACAATACTGAAAGAATTGCTCGTCGAAATTGGCAAAATGTCTGGTGAGGACTTCTGGTTCAACCGATTCCACTGAAGGTGCTTCCTCGACAATGGTGTAGATCATATCTTTCATCTCCTGAAACAAGAAAACGAGGATGTGTCATATCACATTTCGTTTCATCTTATCTTCTATATAACGGTTATATAAATGGTGAAATCACAAATTGACATTGAATAGCAAAACCACATTCAAACCGCCTGAAAGACATTGCTATCCGGTACCATGGCAAGCAATATATTTTCTTGAACTACGTGAGTTTTTAAAATGTCAGTGGCCCAAATATCTCCTGATGAACCACTTCTTTGTATGCGATTCACATCGTTTGTGTATAACAGCTAGAGCTACACACAAGTCTAAAAATACAGCACTACATAGGTATAGTCAGTATACAGGCTATTTCGTACAAGGTTTTCACCCTACCCTAGGGTCCCTAGACTTGCTTAAAAACCTTGAATGAAGGCTGCGCACACTTCAGATGATAATATGTCATATGATGACTATAATAAAGGGCTGATTGTACAGGTTCCGGTTAATTTATTTGCTATCTTTCAATTACATAGTCATCACCATGTCGACAGTTAATCGGATGTATCTATTTAATAGCCAGCCCCCACTTAACTCACTAGCCGGAAGCTGTAACACCATCCCTAGAATACTAACTGCGTTAAATCCCTTTACCATCAAGTGCTTACCTACGTAATTTTGACATTTGAATCATTTTAAACGATCTAGTGGAGTAAATCAGTCAATATTTATGAAAATATCTTCTACGGGCCCTTTACTAGGGTGGAAAGCCTGTAAGAAACAACCTGTATTGAAGTTCGCTTTCGTTCAAATAACAATTACATGGCATTAGCATATACCTGTCCACCAGTGGCATAATGAGTGTGTTATGAACTTATGATGACTTTCAGATCATGTTCAAATTAACACATATGCAGCATTAAAATGTGACATTACGTTACTACACATCTTGAGTTATTTTCCGTTACAACCATGTTAGCACAACCATACACAGTTTATTTCAAATTGAAAAAAAAACACATGATAATCACCTCGTACGTGATGTACTGTTTCCTCCATTCTGGAGTGATGTGAGCCGACAAATGCTCCGTGAATTTCATCGCCGCTTATTTGAAAAAGAATAAGCTGGCTAATATCGCTCTCAATCAAAAGCCGTGTATTCCTTCACCGAGCATTTTACGCACGCCACTCTATTTACCAGCTTGCCGATTAATATTCCACAAACTCGATGCACAATTCACACGGCTATAATTCCTTATTCACAAGACCTGTACTCGTCGAAATGGTTTTCATAACTGATAACAGTTGATATAGCCTAGCGTGTTCTAATTATCTCATGTCGGTGAAGGTAGATTTACTATCCGTAAACCGTATTTACACATCAGCAAGTTAATTAGTGAAAACGCAGCGCAGCCTAACGAGCAACGAGTATTCACAACATTCACGAAACCATATCCACGCAATTGCCAACTGCCGGCTTGTCAAAACGTCAGAAATACATCTCGGTCGTTCCCCACAATTGACGTGCGAATGAAATGTCGTGCAATTTTCAAGTATCTTGTGGAGATACGAGAGATTGCCTCTCGGTCTATTAACAGACTCCACGCGACTGAATCTAGGTTCGGCCGAGTGCTGTGTACTGCCAGTGCCAGCGGAGCTCGGCGTAAGATAACAGAGTCTGTAGTACGACATTATTGCACTGAGACGCAGAGAAGAGAAGCCGATAGCCTGATTTACAGCTAAAGTGAACTTTGACGAACATGCTCTCGCTCTGTCGAAATCTTTATTGGGCGGCAATCTTTGTCTTGCATAACTGTGTATTGTATGCCTTGCGACTCGCACATTATGCTATACACATGGTGTGCGGCGGCAAGTACACCGACCACCGTCGAAAACGCGCACAATCATGAGAGTAGGATTTGTTGATGGAGACATAAGTACACGAAAGGATGGTTTATTACATTAAGCACTTTATTAACATGAGTTATCATTGGATCGGATCCGGATCGGGGAAACTTTCAGACTGAATTGCGACGAAAAACATCAGACGAATACTTAGTTGCGTGCCATGTTGTGAAGAAGTGGCCTTGTATGACATTGTAACAAAAAAAACGTGTTTTTATAAGTGTGGTAGTGGTAATTCTTGGAAATTGGAAGTAGAAGGAATAATTACTATTCATCGCAGTACAACCGATGCATGCACCTTGAATGAGTTCCATTGTTCTGCAGACACAAATCGAAATGTATTCCAAAATTCCAGTCGAGATACTTCGCAATCCATGTAAAAAAGTCCTTTTAACGTTCAATGTACTATTGAGGTTATATATACTATTTCATGGAGCAGAGGCGCGGCTTATATTTTTTTCTCCATCTATACTACGGTGCTTGATGCGATAGCTCAACTCATAAACGGGACACAAAAAATCATACCATGCTTCTAGTACTCGATTATATTTTGGTCTGGAAAGAGTCCGTAACCCGAAGGATTAATATATACTACAATCTTTGGAGTCGGGACTCGGACCGACGAGCGATCCGAAGATACCCAGCCAATGTATCCATAAAATAATAAAAACATTAAGCATTAGAAAGTTCCAACTACACCAGCTATTATGTTCGCTTACACACGGGCAGCGAACAATTGTATTTTGACCAGGATTCGAACCTGGATATTTTGCGGACTGGTGAATTGGACGCGCACAACGGCATCGCTGTAGTCTCGGACACGCCTTCTTATTACTACCATTCACGAAACATGACAGCGAATGAACTCCTCCTTGCACAAGCCGGTACTAGAACTGATAATGATTGCGATAAAAGCTCGTTGTTCACAATACTTGCCTTAATTCTCATGCTTGACAGTACCACAATCAACCTGGGGGCTGTCAACGTGTAATTAATTGTAATAGGTAAAGTTTATAGGCGCTATTGCAAAATGGCTTGCTCAAATGTACCCAGCGGCGCAGCAGCCGCACTTAACCTAAGAAAAGTTGCTCTTCTTACTGGCATTACAGGACAAGTAAGTGAGATTCATCCATAAATCAAAATAATATTAATTAAAGCTATATGCTCACATGTATTTTGCTCTTTTGTAGGATGGGTCCTATTTAGCGGAGTTTCTGTTGGCGAAAGGATATGACGTGCATGGCATTATTCGCCGTGCTAGTACTTTCAATACCTCTCGCATTCAACATCTTTACGCTGATCCGCAATCGCACCAGGAGGGTAAAATGAAGCTCCATTATGGAGATATGACTGATAGCAGCTGTCTAGTTAAAATCATCAATTTGGTGAAACCAACAGAGATTTATAATCTTGCTGCTCAGAGTCATGTCAAAGTATGTATTTTTTATCATGTATAAACAATACATTTTACAACATTTTGCCAAAAAAAAACACTCAAGCCACACACACACAAGCAATACGTTCTGCTTTCGGCAAGACATCCACAATTTTCAGTCTTGGGCTAGTTATTTGTTATAGGCAGTGGCATTACTTTACTTACTACTTGAGTAAAAATGTAGTGCCACTGACAAGGAATAAACTTTTAAAGCCAAATACAAGGCTATTTATAATTTTAAGAATTCACATTTTTAAAAAAACATTGCCGCTTCCTAATTTTTTACCAAAAGTAGTGGTACTACCATTGCAATACTGTTTCGTTTCGTTTAGAAGTAAAGATCGTTATAAATTATCTAAAAAGTTGTTTTACATTCAATTTCAACGCAGATAGGAAATTTTGCCTGCCCTCTCTAGTTTTGGATGTGGCAACCCTACTTAAAACCCATTGCTGCATCTATGTCTAAAACTGAGCAGCATCAGAATTGTGTTCATGCACATCAATAGGTATCTATGGTACTTAAAAATAATTTGGTTTTATTCTTGCATTATTACAGGTATCTTTTGACCTGAGCGAGTACACAGCTGAAGTCGACGCTCTTGGAACCTTGAGATTGCTAGATGCTGTGCGAACATGTAGCTTGGAGAATAGAGTCAAGTTTTATCAAGCATCTACATCAGAGTTATATGGGAAAGCCCAGGAAGTTCCGCAGTCAGAAACAACTCCATTTTACCCTAGGTCCCCATATGCCTGTGCCAAGTTGTATGCTTTCTGGATTGTTGTAAACTATCGTGAGGCATATAATATGTTTGCTTGTAATGGAATACTTTTCAACCATGAGAGCCCCAGAAGAGGGGAGAGTTTCGTGACAAGGAAAGTTACACGATCTGTGGCAAAGATTTGCTTAGGACTGATGGAATGTATTGAGTTGGGAAACTTAGATTCCAAGAGAGATTGGGGACATGCTAAAGATTATGTCGAGGTATGCGTGTTAAATTACGTTGTTTTATTATTGGCTTAGTGTTAATGCTATAATTATGTACTCATTTCACATCACAACGACTCGTTCGACTCGACTCGATCCCTCAGATATGCAGTACGAACGTATCACACCTATTTACTGTGATTATCAAGTTCCTACAATGTAAATAACTTGCCTATCTGTGCACACAACACTGTTCGATATTCACTTTTAAAATTAAATACCCTCAAACAATTTCAGTATGCAGGGTAATAAAAAGTACAAAGGCACTAAAAAATAAATGTGCATTTTATCAATTGTCATCTAATTACACAGTAACCAGTTCACTTTTACCCTTAAGTTATGAATCTTACATCGTCTTCCTGACGCATCATACCGACTTCGAATGAAGTAATCTCAAGAATAATTAGCTGATAACACTAAAAAACACACTGCCCAGTCTAATTCAAGTGCACATGCTTAAGCTATAGGTAAAACACATTATATGGTTTTGTCATTGCCCTATTTTAGTAGTAGGAATGCTCATTTTAGAAACAAAAACACTTTCACAACTTAGTGCTACAGACAAGTTGGAGTGGTTCGGGGACAAAATGCCTCAAGCCGGAGCCTACTTTGGTATAAATATGCTAACATCAAAGCTCTTTTCTCAGGCCATGTGGATGATGATGCAATTGGAAAAGCCAGAAGACTTTGTCATTGCAACCGGTGAAACGCACACTGTACGAGAGTTTGTAGAAGCGGCCTTCAACCATGTGGGAAGACAAATCGTCTGGGAAGGCAGCGGAGAGCTGGAAGTGGGCAAGGAAAAAGAATCTGGTGTGGTCAGAGTGAGGATAAATCCAAAGTACTTCAGACCCACAGAAGTGGTACGTTATACTATTTTATGACGATAAATAACAGTTTGAGAAACAAGGTTTTCTAGATCAGGACTTCTAGGAAGTTTTAGATGGAAGGGAAGCATAGGAGAAAAATGTGAATCTGATCCGGGGAAAAAAAATGGGATCCCCGATTAGTGCCCCTCAATTAGATCAGATTAGCGCAGTTGTTAGAACTCTCGACCAGTAATTGAGAGGTCTCGGTTGTTTATGAGTTGCAGCACTGATAAAAATGAAAAAGTCTCATTTATTCTGTGCTAGAGACAACTGCAATCTTTTTAGAGCAAGCAAACCGTTGCCCAGTCAACTCTTATGGTTATGGCGCTCGAGTTTTCTTTTGTTGTTGGCGCTCCACAGGCCACACGAAATGTCTGATCCAGCTGGAATTTGTTGTGAACATTGGCCATATATAACAACTTAATAACTAGATCTGTATTGTTTTTGCCCAATTGGTTCAGGAGCTTTTTCATCAAATATGTTTGAAAATCAAAGAAATGTCTCCGGGGAAGTTTCAAATAATAATAGGAATTGTGTACTTAGCAAGTAGCTAATATTACTACACAACAAAGCCTCATCTAAGAGTATGCTGTGCTTTCAAGTTTAGCATTACTTCTTTAAAATTAAATTCGGCCTGTCACACAATTTCTCATGTCAAAGCAGTCACCGCGAGTGTAGTCAGCGTGCCACAAAAGTGTTTAGTGTTTTCCTCGTTAAATTTAATGTACCCGTTAATTTTCCAGGATATTCTTTTGGGAGATCCCAGCAAAGCATACAAGACTTTTGGCTGGAAGCCCAAAGTTACTTTTATGGTAAGTACAATTATACTATTATGCACTAATATAATTGAGTAATGCTAATGCTAATGAGCTGTTAATTAATCCACTGGGCTGTTTGGCTTATTTATATGATCAGTATATTGAAATAATATGTCAATGACTGAAACTTTTGTACATCTTTGCAGGAGCTAGTGAAAGAAATGGTAGATGCAGACATGGAATTGATGAAGAAAAATGCATTTGCTTGAAACTCATTTCTGTGATCTAGCATTTGATAAACTGACAAATATCCAGTTGGCAGTTAGTGCAGTTAAAAGGGAAGTCTTCGAGACCAGTGATTCTCAATCGGTGGGGCCTCATTGATGGTAAATTTTAACGAAACTGTACACCCGTTGAAAATAATCAATTGTACCTAATTGATAAATGACAAAAGTTATCACTGGAACCAATTGCCAACTCTGCTGAATATTTTGAACATTTTGTAAAATGTTAATACGCTAAAAAATGGGCCAAATTCAAACAAATTGACAGGGGATCGTGTCACATCTTGTGATCATGTCACAAGGTTCACATTATAAAAACAAGACATCAGACCATTCTGTATAATGGTGAGACATGAAAACTCTGGAATTTGAGATTTGTTGTTATTTATATTACTCATGGAGAAATGAGTAGGGACTAGCGATCATCTGGGACCCGTTATTATTTCAAAAAGTTTAGTAGCTTTTTAAAAAAATAACTTAATTTATTATTAACAGTCACTAACATTATTAACAGTTTTTTTAAAAACTAGTGCTGAAATTAGTCAGATGACATGAGTCTTAAAAATGTAATGTTTAGTGGCTCTTTGGATCTGGATAGTGAAATGGTTGAGAACCATTATCCTAGACAAGAATGTTATCCCTTTACTCTGCTTGACTTGAAAGTCAAAAAACTGTACTCTTTTACTTTGGTATTCTATCCTTTCATTCCAAATGAACTTTTACACCTGACATAGGGTGAATTATTTTTCATTTTTGCTACAGCAAAATATTTAGCCACCTAGTGCCTACCACTTAAGTTTTCATTTGCCTCAATTTTTTAAACTGTACATCTCTTTGAATTAAAAACAAACATTCCAATATTGAATTTGAGTTGTGAAAGTAGGATGTATCAACTCAATACCCAGCATTCCTCATTCCTCATTCCTCCTTGTACCAAACAAGCAGTGTAGGCCAAGTTACCAAAACGGGGAACCATTTAAAAGTTAAAGGAGCTGTAACTCTCTAAAATTAAATTTCCATGTACATAGACTTACATGAATCATGGTAGTCTTAAGTAACCTTCTAAATATTTTTTTGATATTCTATGAATTTATATGAATTATTTAAGATTTTGGGCAGTACGTGCAGCAACTCAATCGATGCAAGAATAGCATGGGAAAATTCGTAAATTACTCCACATTGCTTCAGTTATCACTTGAATGTGGCTTAAAAAAAGTGTCTTTTAGAGTCAATTTTTTCTAGATCGTTGAACAGACGAACGAACATGTCATGCATCCCCAATATTTTTTGGACCAAAATTACTCCTAGGTGCTCAGGGTCGAAAAATTCCATGCGGGATTTCTTACGGGAGCTTTCGACATAGCGCCCCTAACTGAAAATTCAAAGTTTGACCGTTTTTCCTTTGACTTGTTTGGGAGCAAAAATTTTTCTTTGCGCCTCTCAATCCTTAACCAACGACCATTTAAAGGGGATTTTTTACGCTTAGGGGCTGCAGCCCCTTTAAGTTACTTGTAATTAAAAGGAAATAATTCAAAGTTAAATTACCAGACCACAAAAGGAACTTTTTTCTAGGCAGTAGGCAGAATTGGTCAGAATTCCAACAATATTTTGTTGATGTAAAAATACCTTATAAGTAATCCTTACAGCATTGTGTCAATATTTCTCAAAAGAAGCATTTATAACAAGATAAAAACAGAAATAATTTGATTGTTCAAGGAAATGACCAAATAAACATTTATTTACCGTCATAGTATGGCCACAAGTGAGCACATGCACGGCAAGAAAGGTACCGTCCAGTGTCCATGTTTTTATTGTAAACATAAGATCTTGCCAAAATACATAGACCTTATTGGTTCTAAAAGAAGACTGGAACCGATGGGGTGTAAGGTGACGGCATTGCACAATGCACTAGGGTTGCACGTGATGTGGGTGGATGGGTTTGACCCGACTCCGAAGAAACAATGCTTCTTGGAAATCTGGACTTTAGCATGAGCAGTTTGCTGATAAATTTCTCGGCAAAATGTGAGCAGACAGGAAGTCACGGACTCGGGAGGCTTGGCCGAGACTCGAGAAAGGAACTTTACCTGCTGACGGACGTTGGCGACTAGAAGTACCCGTTATCATATGAAAAAGTAATGAATAACAAAAAATTGGAATTCTATATGGTTTTCCACGGCTTTGCTCTGATTTAAATTAATCATTTTTCGAAGTTTCGATGGAGTTCGCTCTATCATCTTATACTTCAATCCTGAAGATGATGGACGATGAATCAGAGCAAAACCGTGGAAAAGCGTATAAAATTCAATACAAATGGCTCTGGAGACCTACATTTAACAAAGTGGAATTCCTTTCTAAATGTTACTTCCCTACACTGCAAACAAGGAGGTATGCATTCATAACAAATTTTGCTGACCCAATTTTTGACATGGCAGATGTCCTTTTAGAAACCTGGTCAAATCTCTTCTACTGGTAACCTACCTCTTTCTAAAACTTGCTAAAAAAAGTACTTATTTACAACATTGAAATGAAGTTCACACAGACAATGCTTCTCGAATAAGGAGTAGAAACACAACAAATCAAATAATTAGAAGCTCTGAAGATCTCGAAACAGCACCTTACCAAGTGCACACCCCACCAGACAATATATCACAGGAAGTAAGGAACGTAGGAACTCCCACCAGAAAGGATCGCTGAGGGATACAAGAACCAAGGCGTAATAAATAGCAACCCAAGTTGAACGATTGAAAACTTCCTAGCCGTATCTATTTCTATATTTCTATGATAAAAGTGTTTTACATAAATCTCGTAGGTATCTAATATAAATAACCATGAAAAAAGTTGAACTTGTTGAACTGCCAATGTACAAAATATGGTATACAAAATTACAAAAAAAGACCCCAAAAATTATCGGGTAAATGATCACAGAGCTAAGCGCTGATAGGCAAATGATCGCCGTACCGATGAAGACCGGGCTAGTATCTACGTCCCCGCAACGAGCGAGGCCCGGGGCCGTGGCTGTGGCTATGCCGAGAGCTTGGTGGCGCTGCCCACAAATGGCACAGCTTCTCTCCCACTTCGGTGGGCAGCAGCTGCGAAAATGGAAAACATACATCTTGAGCATACTTGTCAGTGACAAGCACAGGGGACAAAGGTAACAACAAAGGCAAGTAAATTTGGCAACAGGAGAATATATATGGGAGAAAGTCTTCCCGGAGTGTGTCTAGTCACAAGTCTCCAGTCTGGGGTAAGTTAATATTTTAAGAAGTGAAATTACTTTACTCAAAACTTGAGTACAAGTGTAGTGTTTGTTACTACTTTTTATTTTACCTGATGACCTCATCTCCCACCGTTTTGACAACATTGGCATTGTCATCTTCAGGCGGTGGCCAAACGTTGCAAGAAAAGGCCCTTCTTCAAGGGCCAAAAGTCCCCCACAAAAGCGCAAAAACCGTTGAAGCACAGATATCATCAATCCATGGCTGTGAAAGCCTTTCAGGCTTTTCATCCTTATAAAAGGATGAGAAGTGAGTCTTTCTAGTTAACGACTACCAGGAAGTGTCAGATGGAAGGGAATCGAAACGGGAAAAAAGTGCCTCCGATCTGGGAATCGGTGGCACGTTTTTACTATTTCGCTTGTCACTGTAAAAACCAGGACTAACCGCAACCGTGCCGGGTGGTTCCGAAGCGAGCCTGGTCGCGTGGCGCAGAGGTACGTCGCCCCGAGCGAGCCAACGGACGGTCATCGGCCGGGTCTCGGCCCACGACGTGGCAGCCGGCTGCACTTCTCGGTCGAAGCCCGGGGGCTGCGAGGGCAGCCGCGCAAACCCGTGCAGCATGCAGCCGTCGGGAGAAGCAAACAGCAGGAACACCTTGTCTTGCGCCTGGCACACGAGACAAAAACAACGCACTTGCACTTCCACGTTGCGCTGTTGTTTCTCGAAAAACTTGGAAGTGCGTACCAGGGAAATTTCAGGAAAATTTGTTCAAGAGATTGCAACATGTACATAGTTTGCACGAGGACAACTGCCGCCGAGAGAAATCCATAATATGCCACAGATTGGTGTGTCAAGAGAGTCCTTAAACCACCGCTTATAACATTCCAGTTCTAGCAAATAATATTTTGATTTAATTATGAAGATACTTATATTATACGAGATTTGATTCAAGATCCTGGTTCGTAATTCATTAATTTTAGAACGGCTGCCACATCAATATGGCGGCATTACTGCCTTAATCTGACCGAAGTGATCCTCGTGTAAACTATCTTCGTGTGCCTTTGTGAGGCTGTGTGTCTTACCTGCTTAACAGTTCACCAACAGGTGCAAGAGCACGATTCTCTTACCTGGGGGCTTATTCTCAACAGATAATGTAGTCATTTCTTTTACAATCAAGTACTTCACTGAGGATTGTTTTAATCTCAGCAGAAATTTGCTTCAACATTGCGGTAATGAAGACTACATGTGCACACTCACCGCAAGCATCGCCAGCTGCTGGCGATGTGACACCAAGAAGTCCCACGTGTCGTTGGACTGGTGCAGCCTGCGCGGGTCCTCGACGCGGACGGTGGCGTAGCTGCTAGCCACCAGCCCGGTGGCGGGTGGCTCCCGGTGCCCCCCGGAGGAGGCGGGGC
>QKMV01002839.1:0-12475 GCA_003287335.1 Lednia tumana
CTTGCTTGCTTGCTTGCTTGCTTGCTTGCTTGCTTGCTTGCTTGCTTGCTTGCTTGCTTGCTTGCTTGCTTGCTTGCACCATCATCATCCATCATGAGCAAACTTTCGCGGCCATCCTGCCCTTCCTTGCGGCGATCTCAAAATCTACTCAGACAAGATTTCCTACATTCTATTCGGATAAACAAACGCCCCGATACTGCAGAAGTGAACCAGTGTGTATTGCCGATTCACTGTTATTTTTTTGGGGCTATTATCGTTGGTAGAATCGTTGTTCTCAAAGTGTTCTCCTGTGCTGCAGTAGACTGGGTTTGATACGATTGTAAGGGGTCGTCGTAGCTTGGGTGTGCTTCTTTAGAAAATGTTATTATGTATTTGTTGGGAATACTTTCAACTTTCTTCGAGTTTCACAGAATCCGTTCAGTAACGTTAAAATTGCAATGGCTAGCAGAGATGAAATAACCCAATTCTGCGTCCAATTAAAAAAGTCTAAATTAGACCACACCTGATTAAATCAATTTTAGATTCACCTTGGATGGAAACAGCTTCTATAATGAATAAATAAATTAGCATACATTACTGTTACAAATGTCATTCAGAAAAAGCTAACGAGGCAAGAAATGAGCAACAATTTGCACCAAATTATATCTAAAAACAGATCTTTAAAAAAAACCAAGCGACATCTGGATTAGTTTGAACTTTGCAATGCATGATTAAAAATTCAGATCCGAATTTAATGCGATAATAATTGCAATTCTTTGGCTCCACCTCCGAAAGTGCCCATCTCTATAGAAATACTTTTCGTGATTCAATGACATCACCCTTAGATTCGGACCACGCTGGAAACCAGGAAGCACGATTTCAACAGGCAGAAGCGATTTTTCTTTTCAGACATTTTTTGCTCGACGAGCTCCACATAGTAAGTTGTAATAAGTAATGGCCGAAGCACGCTTTCCTCGGCGAGACAAATGGACACCCCGTCGACCGATGTGTGCACAGAACGTCTGAAGGTTTGACGATGCTGTGACGATGCTTTGACGATGCTTTGACGATGCATACTCGCCATAATTCCCCGCCCCGGGCGCCCGTCGTTTGGCGCTCTGCTTGCCGAGTGACAAGACTGGCCAGAGCCCCGTCCGAGATGCACGGTGAGCAAACACAATGCATCCAACGCAACGCAACACAACGCAAAGCAATCACCCGAGGCTATTTTCCATCGGACCGAGCCCGAAATGCATCCACGGCTCGATGCTTGATTAACTATCAGTCTGCGAAACAAAATTCGGTATACTCCTATCGGTAACAACGCCAAACGTTTGCTTTCGCTGCAGGTACGAATCGCCGTCAGCGGACTGTGACGGATGGTCCATGCCATTCGTCGTGTACCACACATGGAGGTAGTGTGCCGCGATATAATTGCAATAAAACATATTATTAGCAGAACGCATGTCTCGTATTTCCCGACGCTCTAGTGTTGAAATTAAAATGGAAATCATTATGATTATTATGATTATCGAATACTGTTGCCTAGCCGGAGATCATTATTAGTAAAAGCTCTTGAACGCTTCGAACCGGGCATCAAAAGGTGGATTTTTAATTGAAACGAGAATTTTTTCCGAGACCTATTTGAGAAGCGTGTGAGAGGACGAGGAGCGGTTAGAATGGGAGTTATAGATAACGCCTATTCCAGCGTCGACGTCTCCAGCGAGCGTATGAACTTGCAATCAGGCCGCTTACAATGGACCGTGCATGGAGGATAACAATTACACTCCGTGGCCGCCTACTTGTAAATTAAGCTTTATGCTTTTTATTTCATCGAAACAAATTTAATTAAAATCGTTTGTGTATTTGTGATAAGGAGTCAACCTCCTGCTTGACGGAGTTACTATTACTGCCGTCACCCAGTCATCTGGCACGTGTTAATTATGACATGCAGTTAAGGCAAATGTAATTTATACTTCTCTATAAATGAATAATATTAACCATCATATGTGTGAGGAATTGATTGAAATGGTAATAAATGTACTCAGCCTAAGGTGTTGGTTTTAATGCACTCACATAATTGCGTCGTTTCCCAGATGGATAGTAGCCCATCGGCATATAGGTAGTGTGTATTGACTTCATTTCACAAATCACTTTCAAATAAACGTAGCACAACAATCTCGCGTGGTGTGCTTTATGATTATCTTTACATCTTTATGTGGGCAAAAAGCAGCACATCAGTGACGATGCGCCACATAAGGCCGCGGATGAGCAGCCAAGCGACCGCTGTTTGATGTGCAAGTGTGGCGGCCGATTATTGTAGCGAGTAAACGCTAACTGTTTTACGGCTCGGGCACGCCGCATGTGTGTGTGTGTGCTCCTCCAATCTTGGCCGGGACGAAGGAAAAGAGCATCTTCTCGCGCGCGAAGCAATTAAAAAGGCCGTCCCATAACGAGGTATAATAATTATTACAGGACCGTAAAGCGAAGCCATCGATATAAATTACTAGCCAATAACAAGCCAGCGTGTCGTTCGCGCTACAGCGTTGTGATATTGTGGTAATCAGTAAACTTATAGTGGTCAGATGGAGTGAAATTTTATCGATTCGATTTTCAAATTAGGCGAGTAGAAAGTTTGGACGAAACCACAATGGAGAACACAATCTTCAGTGTATCGATTTGCCAATAAATCGACGGATCGCTTCGCCGCATGGCTGAAGTTTCTAAATGCATACCTATTACCTACGTGACGATATCTTGATCTCTGAATGGGAGAGATGAGTCGGAATTAATTGCGATCGTCCAGTAAGTCTCCAAGGGTCATCTGATTCGATTGTGGTGGACAATGCGGGAGTAATTACTCCATTCACTTGCTGGAAAAGTGTTGATTAATGTCGGTAGGCGGTTGGCGGCTGGAAATTGCACGATCAAAGCGTACGGAGCGAAAATGCATGCGTTAGGTTTGCTCGGGCACGGACAGAAAACTGCGTCCACGTCCGCTCGGGCTTTGGGCCCGGACAGCTAGCTGCTTTTCATTGACGCCATGCTCCGCAGACCATGAAACCGAAGGGATCCTCCCAAAACAGCGGGTCTTGATTGACGTACAAAACGCGGAGATGCACAGATAATGAATCGGTATTAATGAAAATCTAGAAGTTGCCATACCACACCTTTTATGTTATCCGCTAAGATCGTACATCAGCGTCCGAATAGATTACCAGAACGAACGCGAAGGCTTAATTCCGCATTCTTAATTAACTCGAATCAGATATACAGAAGTGAGCTCGTAAAGGAAGAACGCTTCATTTTCGTGATATTTTAATGTCGGTGAGAATAATTTTCAACCGCTGTTGATATCAAGTATAATAAACATGTCCTATTTGCAGACGTATATACTGATGTTTATTATTAACCATAAAATAGTTTTCAAATAGGATTTGCTGTAAAGTGGTATAAACTTCAATTAAACGGTGTATAAGTGTGCAATTCGAATCTTCACGAGTTGTTGTCATAAATCTTCTGCTAAATTAAACGCAAAATCAGGGTTTCAGCGATTTCGCGTCGAGAAAAACACTGAAAAATCAATCAATTTTTTACGTGTGCTAATATCGATCGTGTTACTCACGTTATATTATACACAACGTCTCTGAAGTTACTTTAATCAATTAATTAATCAAATCCTTTCAAGGTCTGCCACATGTATTTTGACTGATTATGTTCACGCTATCACGCTGCTGTTGGTAAAAATCCAAGAAGCTGTGAAGGTAGAAAGCTGAGGTGGAGGACTAGCCCTTAGTGGCTCAAAGATGGACCGGTTTCAATTCCTTATCTTCCCGTTTATCATTTGCTATGCGTTTGTAAGAAGTTCTTCACGAGCAGTCTAAATTAAGGCCGAGAACGCACGGTTTGTGAATATTATAGAATTTTATTAGTCTCACAAGAAACATTTTGCTAGGTTTTCCTCCAGTTTTACGGTTGATCTGCAAATTTGCTACTAGCATTTCTTTAACGATACTATTAAAAGGCTTTGGACATGGAATTTTAAGTGATATTAACTAGAGTACTCATAAAATTTAACGCAGCAAGAATTTATTGCAGCAAGGCAATTTCTACAGCCTCGGCTGAAATCGAAGTATTATTTTCCAATCATCGGTACTGGCCTTTTTGCGATGTTAATTGCAGTAGTTTCATGAAATTATACCGTAAATAAAATATTTAGCACTTCCATCAACGACACGAAGAAACATAAGTGATGCGGACATTAACTGTAAGTGTATCCTACGCGACGCTGTGCCTTTCAGCTTTCGTAATTGTTCATCAAACTTTTCTTCCGCTCGAATTGCTGCATTTCCCAAACCATCAGATTAATTTGTTCCGAAAGGCACGTAAAAAAAATAAAATCGAGTACACTATCAGAAAAAGCGACCAGCTAAATAGTTAAGTGGAGATATTTCCCTTGGCGCTCGAGGCGCTCCGAGGCTGCAAGCGAGCATCTCTCGCTGTGCGCGCAAACTGTCGCACCTGCGGCTTTCACGTGTCCCAGCTCGCCGCTTGGGTGCAGCGTAGGGTGCTGCCTGCCTGCCTGCCTGCCTGCCTGCCGTGCCGTGCCATGCCGTGTCGTGGTCATCGCGGATGCAAGCAAACTGCTCCACTTACACAACGTCGGGCCGAACTGGATCGCCGGCGACCGACGACGCCGCCGGCGCTGGCGACGGCGTCATGTGTGTGTGTGTGTGTGTGTGTGTGTGTGTGTACGTGTACGTGTACGTGTGTGGGGTAACGTGTTACCGTGTAAGCGTGTACCTCCGCTGCCCGTGCCGCCGTCCCGCGTCCAGCCGTCGCTACTGCGTCGCATATATTTTACCTTTTTTTTACCACACATCAGGGAAAGTTCTCAAGTACTTGATCTTGATTTTAAAGATGTTCAATAAGTATATGATTCCAGAGCGCGGTGAAAGTGACTTGATTTGTTACTCAGATTCGGAAACAAGTTTTTGCTTTGTTGAAAAGAAAATAATCAACGTGTTTTTCTGAGTCGATGCGCAGGTATTAGGCATTCGATCAACACCTATACCAGTGTGATATATTTCCGCGGGTAGGATCGCGTGCCTCGTCTTCTTTCTGGCCGTGATGTTAGTCACTGTCCCGAACAGCCGGGCCTCGTGTTCATTTTTATAAATCACGTATTAAGTTACATGCCTAATAGGAGCCATCCTTCTTATCTTCGACGTCGCTGACTTTTTCTTTTTAAAATGGAAACCTCTTAATATAAGTCAGGATGGCCGGCCATTAGCCTGCCCAACAAACTCTGAGCAACAAGCTAATCTATTTCCATGTGAGACAAATGCGTACCTAAAGTGGTATGTTACGTTACGGAGAAAGATGCAAATTAGTTTCTGTGAAGAGTTGCATGCTAGCAGTGGACGCCGTTTACAGGGAAGGGTGGCCAGAAGTTTTGGTCGTTTCGCGTTGGGGAGAAACTGCACCCAAATATAGTGGCAGTCAGTACCCCGCCACCAATAAACTATAAGTGAAGTGGTTTTACGCATTTTGAAATGTCTTTTACGCGAATCAATAGGCGTAATAAAAAAAATCGACTCTCGCCTTGGGTGGAGTGGTCGCCCAGGAACAAGTTTGACATTTAGTTTTCGCACTGGATAATTTTATGACTCTCCTATAAGGATCGTATGACCTATACTGCTAAGGATGGCTTGCGTCTGCGATCAAATTAGAGATTCATGAAAGTTTGTGACCGCAGTTTCCTCGGGAGTGGGGGGCACCTTAAAAGTACATGACCTGACCAGTCGCATAATTTCAAAGTCAGTTTATATTGTCTCTCGGTCCGCGCTAATAAATTACCTCGATCAACACTGATAAGTCTGTGGCCGTTGCTTCAGCAATGACCAAAATTCCCGCGCCAATTGTACAGTTGTGCAGGTACAAGTCGAAAAAGACCAAAACAAATGAGTCTCCACCGCACAATTTCTGTTTTCAATTGCGTGTACAGAATAATCTAAGTTCGGTATGACCTAATTCATTGCCGGCTAGGAAAAAACAAAGCAAAACGTTCGGTCGGCCGGTTGGATCGTGGTGAGTCCGTTCATTTCGTCCGTGTGACAAGCGAAGCTATTCATTGTTTTCACAACGGGGTGTCATGTCACTTTCCCCCTCCTTCCCTCGCGTCGGCCCTCAAGCCCCGAGCCGGCCATCTTGTTCACTTCGTGTCGCGTTTTGTGACTGTCTCGCCTGACAATAACGATTCACTCGGGAATAATGATATAACACAACAAACAACGCAACAAACAACGCATGCATGCATTCCTTTCTGTCTTCGTCGCTCGCGTTAATTTATGCATGCTTCGTATGAGCGAGATAATAGGTTAGGTTGGTTCGCGTTCAACCTGCTAAGTGGGACTTTTCTTTTCCGTGTGTGAAAATAGCACCGAACCGAACCGGACCGAACCGATTCGAGATGTGTGTTATTTAGTTTTATCGCCGAATGTCATCCGCCGCGATATAACTCAATGGTATCGGACAGCGGGCCATGTTTAACACCGAACCCTTCCTCGCTTGTGGAGGACAAGGTCGAAATCTCGGACAAGTTAAATCGATGCATTGAACTTCCAAACATGCCGGGCCTAATAAGTTGTCCGCAATCGGACAATCGTTTGCTTGTACTTGGTACTCCACTATCGCTAGGTACTTTATTGGAGCTGCGTCCTCATCAACCTGCGATATTCGTGATCGCGGTTGAGCGACGAAAACTCGTTCCACGGCGACCGAAGACGCGCTGCAAACGCGATATCGCATTTCAACGCACTTCTGGTTCCTCGGAGAGACATGGGATGGCCAGCTTGACCAACGGACTCTTCGGACTCGCGTCTTCCTACTTGCAATTTCCCGTCTCCATTAAAGTTTTTTTTCCGAGAAAACCGTTTTGTTTCATTAGCTACGAACGTGTTATTAATGCTGGCCTAATGGATCCAATTATAATACAATCATCCTGAAGGTATTTTCATGCGCGCTGTCATATATCATCAAATCAACCGCAGCCATTCGTTAAAAACAGTTCAAAGGGTTAACGATACGTTAACCATGTCGAATGAATGTAACCATACCTTACGTGAACTGCGCGCTTGGTGAGGGACTGAGGGACGTGTGGGATGGGTAAATAATCAACAACACATTAGCGCTCATCACGCGAGGATGAACAAAACACCGAGGAATTAATATCCACATATATGTTACAAGAAGCGATTAAATTGAATTAGGAACTGTTCATCCTTGATTTGAGTTTCTCTCTGCGGATAGATTGAAACATGAACGCGCTCTTCTTCAAACATCGAAAGAAATCTCCCCGTCGCAGTAAAAGCTTATAAGTTACAAGCTCGCATTTGCCAATAACATAATACCATGCCTCCTTATGGCGCTCTGCGACCGTCTCACTTTCGGGACGGAGCCAACTTTGAAAGGTATTTGAGGTGAAAAAAAAATGCATCCATAACTCATAGTCTTTATGATTAACCTTTCAGCAAGAGACAGGCCAAAACGCCAACTGACAAGAATCAGGAGCGAGTTTCGATTTAATTTAAATACGCTTCTGTCTGGCCGAAGTGGGCTCCTCGAAGACCTGAACGCATAGTTAACGACAAAATTACCCTGCTATCCGGGCGAATTCAGTCCAGCCTGCTTGACATCATAACTGCCTTTTCGGAGATTTATTCTGTACTTTACGCGAGTTATCAAAATGTAAATTGGTGTCTCAGCTATTATTTTTATGACGACCATTATCAGTTCATAATTCACTTTCGAAAAATTTGTTAGACGGCAGGGCTGAAATTCGTTTGAATCATCCAAGCAACTTCCGTTTCGTACAAGCAATGTGTTGTAGTGAACTGCACCTAGTTATTAGACGGCGCAGCTCGTAGATAAACATTTACGTGTTCGGTCATTTTGTACATCTCTTTCATCGGGGACTAAAACCACGATCCCCTCGGAGGCCGTGTCTTCTGTTCTGTACGGCTGGCTGTTGAGGAGTGAGGAGTGAGGACTGAGCAGAAGACTCGGTTGGCAATGTCACGGCCGTCTTCCCATTAATTAGATCGTGATCGCCCAAGGGAGGCCGCGATGCGAGAGTAGAGCGCAGCCGCAAAGCCGCTACACGCACGCACGCCGTCGCCACTCGTTACTTGTTAGTCACTTGCTCCGTTTGGCGCCACGAGCGTGCGTCTTCTTGCCCCCGGGCCTTGTCGGGTCTTGTCGGGCCTCACCGGGCCTTGTAGGGCCTTGCCGGGCCTTGTCGGGCCTCACCGGGCCTTGTCGGGCCTCACTGGGTCTTGTCGGGCCTCACCGGGCCTCACCGGGCCTTGTAGGGCCTTGCCGGGCCTTGTCGGGCCTCACCGGGCCTTGTCGGGCCTCACCGGGCCTCACCGGGCTGGCCCTCACGTGGTTTCGATTCATTTTTCATTTTTTCACCTTCATTTATGTCTACCTGTTGACAAATACTGTATCAGGGCCGGTATTCCAATGTCTGGCATAAGTCCAGTCTATAGTAAACCTCCGGCTAGCAGATATGCTAAAGGGTAGGACATACAATTTTACCTCGTACTTATCCGCTGACTAAGTCACTAGCCAGACATTGTAATTCAGGCCCACAAGTCATTAAAAATAAAATAGAAAAGCATTGCTGGTCGGGAAGATAAAAATAAAATAATTTAAATTAAACAAAAATTACGTGTTGGCTTACAAGAACATTACACTGCGGCACACACACACACACACACACACACACACGCACATATACACACACATAACCACACAAATATACACACATATATCATATAGCCATGAAACTGAAAGGATGTGAATGTCACCTAAATCTTACGGTGGAGGAGCCAGACTGTTGTGGCACCTCCACCCGAAACGGAACGAATTTATGTCATTTAATGTGAATTCATACATTCTACGCATGCGTACGTGTATCTGGACTTGATTTAGCTACACTTGCCGTGCATTCACATACGTTGCTCGCGCTGTTCACCGGAATGTTAGCTTCTTCCTGAAATCGGACGAACACCCCAGGCAACTGTTCTTCTGCCATCGGTCAAACAAGCAAGCACGACTCCGACTGCCTCTGTGTACGCAGAAACATTGTCGGGGCGAAAATAAAAGATATCGTGCCAACACATTTCACACCACAAAAGGACCGTACACACATACGTACGTGCTCGCATGCTAAACTATGTGGCGGCATGCAAACAGGCTCGATGCCGATACTCGATCAAATCTGTATCCATCCGCTGCGAAAATCATGGATCCGTCGACATGTGTTGCCCAAACGCTAGCTGCCTGGCTCGTGAACAGCGGGAGTTGGCCGTGAATATGCTTGGACTTTCGACCCTAGCATGCCAATCATCAGAGATGGATGCATATGCAATTCGTCGAGTGCACTCTTCTGGTGGCTTCTTTAGCATACTGCTCTGCATTGATCCGGCATGGTCATTCGATGCGTGTTGATATTGGTCAATGAAAGGCAGCCAGCCAGCCAGCCAGGTAGCCGAGTTGAGCTGAGTTGAGTGACCAAGCAGGGCCAGTAACAGGTTCGCATCCGTCGAATATAGATTGCATGCATAATGAATGAAAAGTGAGAAATGAAATCCGTTCCGATGATTGATGGAAGACAGATCATCATCTCGTGCGCTGCTGCTGCTGCTGCTGTGCGGCCGGTGCCGCAGATGCTCTACTTTAGATGACTCTGAGGAGATGCATGCAGCTTTCCCTCCGGTTATGCGGATGCTGGACAACCTGCCTGTGCGTACGTCGGAATGGCAAGACTGAAGTGCGCTTTTTTATCGACCGAGTTTTTCTCTAAAAATCACTTTTCCATCACAATGAGTCATATCGATCGATAAACCCTTATTTGGAACGGCTAATGAGAAATCCGCATTTTATTATGTTATTAAGAAGAGAAAACGTTTACGGCCGACGTTCATTTAGTTTCGTCCGTTAATTATGGACTTTTAATGACCGCCATCGGACAAAACTATGTTTTCAACGACGGCTGCATTAAATTTAGGAATTTCACTCTACTCTTTTAGCATCCGACTGATGGGACTGTTTTATAATCGCGTCATCTTCGGGATTTAACCAGTGCCATATTTAGGTGTGTTTTCTTGCTCATGATTACATTTTTTATGAAATAGTGTACGAATAATAATAATAATAAAGTGACGCCAATTTCGAAGAGCTCTGATCGCACAATATAGAAAGTTACTTTATTCACTGCCGAATATGCAACACAACCACACACACACACACACAACAATTAGAGTCAAAAGTGAACTTTTTCACCAGGGTAACCGCTAGCGCGACCGAAAAGCAAATCTAGAGTGGAACGAAACGTAACCATTGCCTACGGACCATTAATCATTTTTTCATCGGCTCGTAAAGACAAGACTTGACGACGAGATAACCAAGTATGGACGTGGAGGATGGCGTTTTTTCAGCTCGATAATGTGCCTATGGATTTCGAGTCATAATGCAGTGTGAATGAGTGATGACTGTAATTTGGAAACGGGCCCGTTGCAGCCCATAGCGCCCTGAGCGGGCGGGGTGTGTGATTACACAACGAGCGACCGCCTCTTGTCAGCGAACGCATGTTTAGATCAGGACGTAACAAGATTATTCACCCGATATCAACGCTGAAAAGCAAACACCGATAACTACCAAATTATAGAGAAAAATTCCAAGAATTGAACTCGGCGAGGAAAATGTTCATTCATAAATACCTCACAGGTGCCAGCGAGATCCAGGCGTAATCTTCGGATTTTGTTTGGTAATTCCACTGGCGAGCGAATTCTTCGATGATTATAGGGATCAAGAATGAGTCGTATTATGCCAGTCTATGGTACGGCTGGGCTGGGATGTACCAAGAGCGTACAATATGCAGCGCATGCTCTTTGCTGGCAACGTCTCAAATCCAGGCGGGTGACAAAAGATTGGCCTTTTGATGCTCTCTTTGCGTCTTCGGACATGGCGTCCTTGCGGCCATCAGTTTGACGTCGGTTATTGAAAGCTTAGCGTACAGACTGCAGACCTTGCGAGACATTACTTTAATGATTGTGTATCGCCTCTGGTTTATATAGGTCACTTGACGCCAGACACTTTTTTCCCCACTGTGTGATTATAACGGTTCCAGCCACAATTAACCAATCACAGCCGCGAATCACCAAGAATCCAATGTCTTGTTTCGAGATGTCTAATTGCGTGATTGCATGTTATTATTTTGTTTGGAAAAAGTTAGTTCAAATCTTTTCGAATTGATTTGGTCTTGGACAGTTAAACAAACTTGGACATTCATTTTATCTGCATGTTGATCTCCTTTCCACAGTAATTGCCAGCGAGTTTTTACGGTCTTTCGCGGATAAAAAGTTTCTTGTTTCTGACGTCCGCACTTTACTCGTTTCGCAGGATCGCAGGCAAGCGAGCCGACGACACCGTCGCCCCTGCAGGGCCCGCCAGCAAGTCCAATGAGTGTGGTGGACTCGTCACTGGCGTGGTACAGCTACTACCCGCGCATCGCGTCCCTGCCACATGCCCAGCCGCCCCGAGCCCGCGCCTGTACCAACACCCTGCTGTCGACCATGCGAGAGAAGGATTCCAGCCCAAGGAAGATGATGATAGCGTCCGGCGGCCATTGCTCGCCCAAGCAGGCCTCCGTCTATCCACTGTCCGTGCGCGTGCCCGATTTGCGACCCCACGACGCCGACATGCCCTTCGACCTGTCGAGGAACACGCGCTCCGCCGGACCGCACATGTCGCCCGCGGGACGGCCGTCACCCTCGGCCGAAGACAAGGAAGACCAGCCTCTGGACCTGCGAGTCGACCACAAGAAGCTGTCCGTCATGATCCGCCGGAGGATAGAGGACGAGAACCAGAACGTGATCCTCCGGTCTCCGTCGCCTGGAAGATCGTATTCCCCCAACGACAAGGACGACATCAGCGACCGGGAAGAAGATCTACGAAGACCTAGTCCGATCTCGCCCGGCAGCCATCACCACATCAAAGCCTCGTCCCCGATCAACCCCTACCCGCTGCTGTTCTCGCACCACCAGCCGCTCCATCCGATGATGCTGGAGGCGATGTACCGCGGCGCGGGCAAGGACGTGCCCCGGTTACCGATGCCCTACCCGGTCAGTCCGCCCGGGTACGCGCAGTCGCAGCGGCAGTACCCGTTCCTGAGCCCGACCTTGCTGAACGGCCACCAGGCGGCGTCGCCCGGCGCGCCGCCGCCGTCGTTCGACGTGCTGCGCGCGCACCACCAGCACCCGGCGCTCGCCCAGCACCACAACCAGAAGGCGTACCAGCCGACGAACCAGGAGGCGCCGACGGCCGGCGGGAAGCTCAAGGACCGCTACGCCTGCAAGTTCTGCGGCAAAGTGTTCCCGCGGTCCGCCAACCTGACGCGGCACCTGCGCACGCACACGGGCGAGCAGCC
>QKMV01002840.1:0-12468 GCA_003287335.1 Lednia tumana
CATTCACCGACGCCAATAGACCAGTGCCACAGGGCCAGTTGTCAATACAGTGCGTCGTTAAACACCACAATAAAAAATAAAAAAAATATTTCAGTGGTTACTTCGGTCAAATGAATGTACTGTCATCGGGAAATTATGAATTTTGGTCTGATTTACATGAGCTGCAATGAGTATGGTGCTTTTGCTAGATGGTGGCTTACATGGTTACCAGGGTACGAAATAAAAATCTCTTCAATTTTAGTAACTTGTAGCCTTGTCAAGTAACCAATTATACCTCCAACTGGTAGACAGCGCTTGATAGCGTGTACGCTTCTTCGCCATGTAACAAGTGTCCACCCTATCAAAATGAACGCAGTTGTTTGAAAAAGGCGACCAAAGAGAAGTTAGGTAAATGACGGCATTTAACTTTTGTTAGATAATATTGACAAAACCAGAAACGCAGCGTTAAAACGGATTGAAATATATATAAATACGTTGTATATATATTAGTTTCAGTTAAGTTTTCAGCATTTTAACCCAGTTATTAACAGTTTTTTTAAAAACGTTGTATATACCTCCCTCCCCCGTTCTGGTCGTCGTGGGTAGATGCCGTCGCCCACCACGCTTAAATGTAGACGCTTCTAAATGAAAATATTGCCAATCCAGCAATTGTGGACTTCGTGCTACAGCTATACCAGAGAGATTCGTCTCCTGCGGCAAAGCATAATCGGCTGAAGTTGACTTCCGTCGTTTCCTCGAAAAAGCACCTCCGTAAGTTAGGCTAGGGGTCGGCTTGTACGAGCCTGATGACACACAGAGAGTCCGTTAGGACCATTACCATCTGAGAGCCATCGCCAAGAATGTTATAACGGGCTGCTAACATGAGATGAAGTCCAGAGATTATAGTTTGGAGTGTGTTGATACTAAGATGGACCTGAGCCTGACGTTGAGCTGGTCGTGGTAACGATTACATTTCGCTATATTGCCTCTATAATGCATGCGTGGAGCGATGAAACCATAGCAGCTCTTCTCCAATAAAGCGAATGGACTTGGTTTCGAAACCCTCCGGTGGAGCGTTGGCATTTTACACTAAGGATTGGGCGTCACGATGAAGATTCTTGTGAGCCTTAGAGTGGCCATCTGCGACTCGCGTTGGAAGGGCATGTGCGTGAAGAGGTCGACAAAGATGCCCATCTTTCGGAACATTCAAGTGAAAAAAGCATTCAGATTAAGGAGGAAACAAGGAGGCATACAAGTGGCACTGAATGTTTCTTCAGGATTCTCTTGTAAAGTGAATTTTAAAAGTATGTGACTGAAATTCTGCAGAGGGGGTTTACTTTTCATATGTGCTTGCCAATGTCATAAATTGAATCGTTTTGTGGAGACATTCTCCCCGCACGAAAATTCTTTCGTACTACAAAAAACAGGCATCGCAAGCTTATGTTTGTAAAAAGGAGCTAAAAAATATCTCGCAAGTGCCCGCTATGATCCAGTCACGCCATTTGTATTTGAAAAGGATTCGTTCAAGCCACTTTCCACGGAATATGCCATTTTTCCACTACCATGCATTGATATTTACAACGTGATTATGTATGTACACAATAACAGGCAATTAATCAAGGATTATATGGTACATAGTTATGACATACAGGATAAACACAGTGTAAATACGCTACCTGTTGATGCGTACATGGCCCGGGACCATTCATTAGAAAGTATCTTACTTATTAACAATCGATGGAAATGAAAGTCTAGAAACGATAATAAAAACTTGATTCTTCTATTTGTTAACTGGTGTTATTCCGTTTCTCAATTTGCAAATAAATGTACACCTCATATTTCTACTTGCATTGTATTTTTACTTAACTTGTCCAATATTGTACTACAATCAATCGGGATTTATACACTTTTTATTTTAAACTACCTCACGGGTCATCAACCGACTCACCCACGAAGGTGGGTCTCCACGACCAAGCCAAATGGAAAAAATCACAAGTCCAGAAGTTTTCGCACAACGCCGCACGTTCCAAGAATGGCTTCCTTCTGAAGCTTTGGCAACAAGCTTTCACGCTAAGCTTTCACGCAGTCCTAACTTCAAAGGATGGTCTTTTAGGTTCTTTGCAACCAGCCCTGTATTTGATATCACAACCAGAACAATCTCGACTCTTTGCAATGTCCGCGTGTCCTTCACTTGCCAGCTAGAAATATTTCCGAATCTTTTCCTATTCTGCCGGCTTCAAGTTGTCGTCATCTTTTTGCACAGTGATATCAACTAAAAAGCCACTCCTCTCACTCTCGAGGACAAATCTTGCCACGTCCGGTCTGTTGCTGGGAAATAATACTGGGAATTGCAGGTGCAGTCCTATGTATATATTTATTAATCTATATTTACTTCGTGGCTGCTTTTGAATTAAAGGGACTCGTAATTACTTGTTACGGAAGTAAATTGAAAAACAAACAGTCACGTTACTCATGATTGTACAGTACGGCATACGTTTCACGTGGGTAAGCTTATAAAAAATTGCTGCACAATCAGAGAACTTCTGATACCTATAATCCTGGCGCTGCACTTTGACGCATGCTTCAAACATGACCTTTATTCCTTGGTAACCTTGAGGTAACCAGGCTGTATTGTATGCCTAAAGCATGGCCGTTATTCCTTGATAACCTTGAGGTAACCAGGCTGTATGGTAGGCATTTAACTTGGCTTTCAGGCCTTGGCAACTTTAAGGTAACTAGCTGTATTGTATGCGTTAAATATAGCCGTTATTCCTTGGTAACCTTGAGGTAACCAGGCTGTATTGTATGCCTAAAGCATGGCCGTTATTCCTTGATAACCTTGAGGTAACCAGGCTGTATGGTAGGCATTTAACTTGGCTTTCAGGCCTTGGCAACTTTAAGGTAACTAGCTGTATTGTATGCGTTAAATATAGCCGTTATTCCTTGATAACCTTGAGGTAGCCAAGCTGTATTGTAGGCATGGCCGTTATTCCTTAGTAACCTTGAAGTAACCAAGCTGTATTGCCGGCCTGGTCATTTTAACCTTGTGGTAAGCAGATTATACAGGAGTGGCTACATTACCTTATATAAGCTCATGGTATCATGCAGCATTACAGGAGAAGAATCTTAGGGTAAGCTGCAAGCAGTAGAACAACAGTAGCCTACTAGCGAGCCAAGTACCCCTGGAGCCCAGCATTCTTGGAAGCGCCGCGCAGCAGCTGATCTTCAGAATGGTCTCTCGCTCTCTCTGATGCCCGTTGTACTGTTCACCGTTTATACGTAGTCTAATTTTCGAGTCGAGTCGCATCTGGAGGGCAACCTAATCTCCACAAATTGGTAGCCCAAGGCTACTTTAGCTCTGGGTTACCATGTTAAGCTGAACACCGTAGCACGGGGCTAAACGGTAGCCCCTGTGTTATCATGAAAAACGTGGAAATTAGCTAAGGGTCCTGTGTTACACTTATACAATTGGTGTTACATAATACTATCGATCGTAAGGAGCCACTGTGGCCCTCATTATTAAATCTCTGATGTGGTTCAAAGAATCTTTGATTATCACGAGTCACGACTCGTAAGCTATGACTATAAGAACAAAATTTAGGGTATTTCTCTATACAGTACATCCAGTGAGAGACCTAACGGCGTTGCTCTCACCAAATAGGCTCTCTAGCCATATACCCTGTGTTAACTGTCATCAGCGCTCCTAGCGGAAAAGTATGCTCTCCCAGTAAACACAGTGTAACTAGTCTTCATTTCCCAGCCTTATTACACGAGGCACACGAGGCACACGAGGCAGCTCAGTTTTCCAAATACATATACATATTTGATGATATAAAACGGGCAGGTACCGATCAGACGGGACACACGCAAACCGGGTGCGTGCTTGGCTGCATGAGTGCGTGCGTGCGTGCGTTCGAGGGTTGGGGGGTCTAGGGGGTTATGGCCTCACTGCAGCCGAGCCGACACGTGTGCGCGGCGAATCAGCCCGGCCCGGTCGTGATGCAAGCGTGCAAGGTTTCGTAACGTCCGGTGGGGTGGGGTGGGGTGGGGGACATGGGTGCAGGGGTGCGCATGGCCAGTAGACCCTGCACGACACCGCAGGGCGGGCTGGCGCCCCGAGTCCCGTGTAACTGCATTGGCGCTCGGCGCGCCCGAAATTCGGGTGGGATATTCTGCGTGGATGCGATGGTTCACTAACCTGTTGATAATAAATAATAATTTCGCTTCGAAAATTTTTGGCTGATTGGGGACTCAAACTCCGGTCTCCGGATTTTGCATGCGCCGCTCTAGAACGCAGAGGTAACCAGGCATGCCATCTTTAAAGTAATTTCTGGAGACCGGTGTTGGAGTCCCCGATCAGCTAGACATTTTTGAAGTATTCCTAAATGTATCGACGTTAACTTGGCATGGTTAATGCTATAAGTTAGTATTCTTCCTCAACTAACCTGTTGTTGACATGCTTGGCGAGCACCGACTTCAGACGGGGATGCAACCTAGGTCCGGTTTTTCAATTGTCGGTTAAGACGCGAACAGTCCCTTACCTTGTTGTTACCAGGACAACAACCAAACAGCCTGGTGTTACCAGGACAACAGCCAAACAGCCTGGTGTTACTAGGACAACAGCCAAACAGATACAGTGGGTTTTAGATAACGGACTGTTGTCGAACTCGGATGCATAAACAGTATCTTCATATTGGAGGTTAAGGCGAATCGGTGGCAGCTTGAAAACCCACTCGATTTTTAGTTTATTTTTAATTACTGCAATCTAACTGGAAGTGGCAGTGCCACCAACTAGTTCATTCCAAAGAGAATTCAAGTGGATTTTTGACAAAAGGTAACAAAAAAGTTACGAAAAGTAACGTTCTTACTCCCTACTTTTTGTTTTTAGCAGAAAAGTGGTGACAATATACATTTCAAATGCATTTATTCAGAAAGCCAGTTGAATGCTGTACAGAATGAACCAGTTTGGTGTCTGCCGTACACAGTTTGACTGCAGTAAATAAAATCAACACACAATCGGGTTGGTCTTTCCAGCTACCAGTTGATTTAACAGAGACGGTCACGTGCCATGTGATACAGGAACTGTCCTCACATCGACCTAACAAGGTGACAGGAAACTACCTAACCAGGCTATCCGGTGTCCGGAATCGATCCGATGACTACTTCCGGACTGCAAGCCAGATACGTCGCCGTGCTCGGTGGATTCAGATCAGATTTCCAATCAGTTCCAAGCGCTACCACTAGCGACATTTCTGTCTCGCGTCATTTCCGTAGTTCGGAAATGTTCGGAGCGATCGACGCTTGGTCTCCCATGGCGCAGTGCGAGCTATGGCACGGAAAAAGAAATTAACCGCGGTCTGTCGTTTTGCATTTAATTCCATTTGATTATTCCATCCATTGATAATCTGTCAATACGAATCAATGCAATACGGATTCGAATTGATCATCGTACAATACACTTATGGTGTATCATTATAGTACCGGGAAAACTGGAACCTAACTGCAGGTACGGTTACCATTCGTTACTTCTAGGTTACCATTCGCTGGTACTCTTAGGCAGTGCCGTGCAAGAGTGAAGGATTTGCAATCGGCAAGTCTCCTTGAGTCCAGATCGCACTTTACTATGTACGGATCAATTTTTTTTTCTGGATCACGAATATACTTGTACTATTTTGGTGTGTTACGATGTGGCTCAGTAGTATCACTTGCACTTATCACTTGGGCTGGCAACATAAGCTATAAACGCATAGTTCATGTTACGCCTATTTCACACTTAATCACGCCAATAGGAATGCAACAGCCTATCGGAACAGTTAATGCCGTAACTTTTCGTTACGGAAGAAATCGAGGCGCTAAGCAACCATATACACATTTTTAAAACATACAAAGCTCGCTTAAAATACTACGTACGAAGGCAAGCCACAAAGTGCATTTCTTTCAATTGATGCTGAGCACAAAAAGATTGAATAAAATTGCCGTAGGCGACCTGTCTAAAGGCGTAGGTCGTCGGGAGTACCCAGGTACCCACGGCCGATATACCTCATAAGAACGCAGCATTGCATACGGCAAGTGATGCCCGGCCGGCTGATCGACTGGTCGACGCCTCACAGGCATATCGATTGCTTTCTGCGACGTTTAACGACGCACAATATCGACAAGTGCCGTAGCCGATGTAGTGACGTCACACGTAGCGCGTGCAGCCACGCCACTTGAAACGGTCCCGGCGGCGACCGGTGGCGTACCCACCGACTCTTGATAGGTTGCCTAGGCCGCCGATCAACCCGTGCTGCTGTGGTAGCCAGCTGTTGGACTCAGTGGTGGCCATCTTTTTCGAGACCAATTGCACCGCGATATTCCAACGCTTGGCATTTCCACAACGTTTACATGATTACGAGGGTAGACTCGCTTTTTTTTCAGTATTTAAACTGGTCTACCGGCTGGGGTTTGGAAAGAATTTGAGGACATTTGACAGGACTGTGGTCTCCACCAAGATGGCGCCTCGGTGGCTTCACTCGGTAGTGGCTATTACCGTTCTAGGCAACTTATTATAGCGTCAGTGGACGTATCCCATGTTTCCAGTCGTCAATGAACTGTTGCTTCTTTTGGCGTGCTTGCCCTGGTTCCCCTTTCCGCCCTAGCCTCGTCGCGTTTTCCTTTCATGAGCGCGCCTTCAATACGTGCTTGTTCAATGTGTCTTCCTTCGATGCGTGTTCCCCAAGATACTCCCGGAAACCACAGGACCACTGATAGCAAAGAAAGTCGCAATTATGCTCGCGAAATGGCCGCGCGTTCTCAGATGAAGAGGAGGATGGAGATCTATCTACCGAGCAATGCACTACTATTTGTTGCACTTTCCAATTTCTGGAAGCGGAGCTAACGTGTGCTTGTCGATGGAAGTGGAGCCAACTTGTACTTTGCTGTGATTTTAATGCTCTGATCTCTTGTTGCAGCTGCTGCCGAAGCCCGTGCTAGCCGGTCCAGCATGAATGAATTGGACGGTCTACGGCAAGAAGCGGAAACCCTAAAAAATGCTATCCGAGTAAGTTGGCAATAATTATCGTAATGGCCGGTGGGAAATGTTTAATTTAAGCACTCGTAATACTTTTACCACTTGGGCGTAAAAGTCGATACAAAAATATTCACAAATGACCCGACAGACCTACGGTCTACGAAATGTGGGTTGGACTGCGTTTTTGAGCCAGTCAGGTAACGACAGAGGTACACGTGTCTGTTTTGGCTTGTGCCAAACAGGCCTCGAGATAAGAGAGGCTGCAATTTCCGCATATTTGATATTTATTTGATTTGTTATCTCCTCTTATCTTAAAGAAGATAGAGTATATGGCTCACTTAGGCCAATTTCTTATTTGCTGCGGTAGAGATATGAAACGAAAACGAAATAACGCTGTTGGTTGGCATCAGGAACAGGGAATCGGAATCTCGAACCCCTTATTTTCGAAGATCCGGACCTGCATCTTCCCTAGCATGAGGCGGGACCGAGACCTGTGTTTCCCAGACCAGTAGGTCGATTATATACCTGAATTCAGATCTAAATTGTTAAAACTAAATTCAACTTTTGTTTTTGGTACTTTATTAAGATACAAACTTGAATTCTAAGATCTAAATTCGAAACTGTAAGTTACATAAACGACCTGTAAGATCTGTATGTTCCTCTGGCTTGAAACCGGGTCTGAATATTTTCAAGGATGTTTTACAACAAAAAAGAACATCAGATACAAAAAATCGCTTTAGCCACATTGCCGATACTGGCTATCATCTTTTAATGTTAAATGTTTATGCCATTGGTAAATGTAAATGCCAGACCGAGACCGAAACCCCTGAAACCCCGTATATTTTTGAAGACCGGGACCGAAATCGGACTGGGACTAACCCAAAACGTTGGGACCTGCACCGGAACCCCTGACTCTCAAAATCTGAGACCTGGACCCCTTGAGACCAAACTGTAGGGATCGGGACTGAAAAAACTTACATATTTCTTTCCCGTGCTTGGTGCAATGCTTGATGGTCTTGAACATCACCTTCAAGAAGTTTTCAAAAGTCACCCTCCCCCCTCACGCTCCACGGCGAAAATAAAAGGGTCTTGTTATTTGAGTCCCTTAATTCGACCTAAAGAGCAAAATTTTACATGTTTGAAACAGTTCTTTTTGTCGTTTTATTTGAGCCCATGTGATCAGAATGCCAATGCGCAAAATATGCGTAGAGTGGGTTCTCCCTTACAACATTCTTCTACTGTGACAAGGTACGGACACAGATCGGAATATAAACCAACGCTCAAGCCGATTTTTATATTCCTCGTGTTAACTTGACTTATTCTCCGTCAAGGTGAAAATCTGCCGGCGGCTTTGTAACCCCCCTTCCCATGTCCTTGGAGGGCTGAAATTTTGCACCCGTGTCCAGCTCCGATGAATACCTTCTATAAGTATTTGGACCGAATCGGGCCCATAGATCCTGGTCCAGAGGATTATACTCATTGCTGATCAAATGGATAGGCAAATGAGAGACAACAATCAAACTGTGGATTTTGAAACTATGAAAACATTCTAGCTTGAAAAATAATGAAATAACGGTTTTGTTGAAAACCACAACTGATATTAAACCGTATAAAACATAAGGTTGTAACATTTTACATGTCTTCGCGGCCACAACCATATATTTTCTAGGGTTTAATGCAAGGTATAATTTAAAAAAAAACGTGCTATTTTTATTAGCTGACATTTTGAGAGAATTTAAAGATGGTCTCCGGAAGCATTGGGCAGCGACATACTTGCCTATAATAGCCCAAACCATTTTATCGGTAAAGATTGGCTGAATCTTAACTAGTGCATTATCAAGTGCCTGTAGATATGATTATCTGAAGGAATTGGTGAAAGAAAACTGCGTTCCATTCAAGGATATCGAAAAGAATTCAGTTCACATATAAACAGACTGAAAGGCTAGTGTGTATATTATGCCAGCGACTCCCCTCTCCCGTGGAAGCGAGCTATTGGGTCAGTGTCCGGCAGCTAGCACGAACATAAAATATCCAGAGTCTGGGCACCCGTGAGCTAAATGTAACTTTCAGGTATTAACATTTACCTTAAAGAGGCCGTAACCCTCTAACCTAAGGAAATGCCCCTTCTAAATCAATGGTCCCAAGTCCATCGTCTACGGTCAATTTTGTCATGTCAGGACATAATTCCAGTTTCTAGCGTGACAATTGGTGCAACTCGGCTTCAATTGGTAGAAGGAAATTTGTCAAATAAATCGAATGAAAAATTTGACTGCATGAAACATGCTCTAGCTGGGAATTTCTATGCAAAAAAAATGTTTGCTCCCTTACAAGTCGGCTAAAAAACGGTCAAACGTGTCATTTTTCAGCTGGTATGCTCTAGTCGAAATGTCCCCTGAGAAATCACACAGGAGTTTTTGAGCACCTGAGAGTCCGTTTGGTCCAAACATTATTGGGGATTGATGGCTCGTTCATCTTTCCGTTACGTTTTATATACAAAGTTGGCTCTGACTTAGATGGTTTATTTTAGCCATAGTCAGGTGATTACTGAAGGAATGTGTCGTATTTTACGAATATTCCTGTGCTATTCTCGCGTCGATCGAGTCGCCGCGCGCGATTACCGAAATCTGAAATAATTTTAATAGATTCTTACAATGTCCACAGTAATTTTTGGAAGGTCATTTGGGACTTCCGTGGTGCATTCAAGTATACATGAAAATTTAATTTTTGAGTGTCACAGCCCAGCTTTAATGGGCAGGGAGCAGTTGTTTGGATCGAACGAATTATTTTATTTTAAGATCACTGAGGATAAAACTAAGATTTTCGCAAAGTTCAGCCACAACCGAATTTTATTCACTTCAAGATTTCTTTTTTTGTTGAAATTGTTGAACAGATCATTTTTTGTCGATGGTTGATGAATGAAAGAGAAATGTGCGACAGTTAAAACTGATTCGCCACCTATTGGCTCCTATCTTTCTTCGGATAGGGCTGGAAAATTTCACACTCGTAAGTCATACCAGTCTTGTGTCTGACATTTTCGCTACTATTTGTTTGGGATTTTAGTATCCATGCAATGAAATAGAAACTGAAATAATAAGCAAAGAGAAACATTCTATTCAAAAATTTTTTCGAAATTTTTTTATTGCAAATAAAGTTTTGTTGTGCTCACACTTTCCATGGAACCTAGCGTGATCCTAAGTGATCTAAACGCATATGTTTCGTGAAAATATTTCGCTCGATTCAACCAATCGCTATCTGCCCCTTAAAAAAGGGGCTGGTAACCAATTTTCATGTATTCTACTTGAATGCATCGGGGTAGGCTCAAATGACCTTCTAAAAAACATTAGATTCTATGAATCTATTCAAATTATTGAAGATTTCGGTCATCGCGCTTGACGAGGAAAATGCGTAAAATGCGACAACAATTTTGGTAATCACCCGATGGTTACTTACATCTACTAATAACAGAACCAATTTATTCTTGACCGTAATAAAAGATTAACGAACATGTCATCAATACCTTATAATGTTTGAGCCAACTTTGCTCGTCGGTGCTCAGGATCGAAAAATTCCCAATGTTATTTATTTACTGAGGGATATTTCGAATTGAGATCCCTAGCTGGAAAATTTACCATTCTCCCTTCGGCTAGTATGGGGTTAAAAAAACTCTTTTCGCCTCTAAATTCCGAACTAACGGCTATTTAGGAGGGATAGTTTCTAATTTTGGGGGTTACAGCTCTTCAAAATACCAGCAGCGATTTCACTGAAGGCAAATGTACGTGAACTGTAAATAGATTTCAAAAGCACCAATGCGTGGCATCTTTATACGATTCACTTACGCAACTATGTGCAAAAGTGGTCACCGAATAATGATTCATTTATATTAAAATTTGGAATATTAATGAGAAAAATGTTATCGAACTTGTTTTTGACTTGAGTTGTTTGTGGAGATTAACATAGATGGCTGGCAAGAAAGTTTAGTTTGTGCAATATCTCCGTAATTAATTCCGTGGCCTATTATTATGAACAGGCTAATAGATTCTTAAAGGGGCAGTAACCCGCTAAACTAACAAATGGCACTTCTTAATGTTCAGTAAATCAGGAATGTAAGGGCACAAAGAAAACATGCTGCTACCTCGGGCTTGTGCCGGAGGAAAATCGGGTAAACGTGGCATTTTTCAGCTGGTACGCGAAGTCGGAACCTCCCGTCAGAAAACACACATGGAATTTTTCGGACCTGAGCACCTAGGAGTAATGTTGATCCAAAAATATAGGAGATTAATGACACAAAAGAGTGTTGAAACACACGATATCATCACTCCTACGTACAATTAAAAATTGGCTCCGTAATAGGTTGTTTATTTTAGCCACAGTTAGATGATAACCGAAGGAATGTGTCGCATTTTACGCCAATTACTGTGCTATTCTCGCGTCCCCGCGCTGACCGAAATCTTAAATAATTTGTATAAATTCATATAAATTCTCAATTATTTTTCGGAATGTTATTTTAGACTACCGTGACATATTTAAGTCAACATTAAATTTTAGTTTTCGAGGGTTACAGCCTCTTTAAGATCCGGTGATACCGCCATTTTGTTTTGTGTCTATTGGATCAGAAGTAGTTAAAAAGCAACTTTTAAGCGTTTAACGGGGCTCAATGTCAAAAATATTCGGTGTTATCAGATGGAAATGTGTCTTCCATTATCTTTCGAATTTCAATCGAATATCATTTGTAGTTTGAGAACAATAGGCCGATTAGTAAAGCACTGTTCTGTTGCTACTTCACGCCTAACATCTGAACGGCCGGTTTTAGAGAGTTAACGAATCACGGGTAACATTTAAATAAGAATGCATGGTTCCCTGTTCTTCAATTTTTGTTTTATAGAGACACCGAAATTTGATGTTTGACAAATACGTGAATTATTTTGAACGAAGGAGCGTATCGAATATTTACCAACGAACTACAGATACCGCATACACCGCCCTTAGAAAAAATTGTCAGTTTTTTTAATCAATACGGCCAAGCGGTACACGTGAAGTTAAAAGTTCAACCGAGATGTAAATAATTCAGTTGGGGTTTCCACAGATCACACGAATTCCCCCTCCAATGCCTCGCGCGTTGCAACGAATGATTCGAAATAATCGCTCGTCGCCGAGCAGTAAGTCGTCGTAGAAAGAATTGTTTCCGAATGTCCTCCACCCGCAATGTATTCAGATTTAATTTTTACAGTCGAGAGACGATCATGGGTTTTTATTTTTATTTGAAGTTTGAACTAAATCTTTCTCCCTAAATCGTTACTTGGCATCCTTGGTCAAGTGGTCAACACTACTATGATGAAACTCGACATTTTGAGGTTACAAATGATATTGCTATTATCATCTGCATTAATTAAAGAACATACATACTTTTAAGAATATTAAAATCACTTCAAAAATACCTGCTTCCTCGAGTAAGCAGGTATTTTTGAAGTGATTTTAATATT
>QKMV01002841.1:0-12465 GCA_003287335.1 Lednia tumana
AACCCAGTTATTAACAGTTTTTTTAAAAACTATAGTGCTGAAATTAGTCAGGAGATATGAGTCTCAAAAAAGTAAGAGTGTACAGTCTACACTGTGAGACAGCATTCTGCGTGAAACCCACAAAATAGGCTCTAGCCATGCCTGTCTGTGTTAACTGACACCAGCGTCCCTGGTGGAAAAGTATGCTTTCCCAGTATAGAGAGTGTATCAGTTTGGAAGGGGTGTGGAAATTGCACACATCTTATAGTCTATTTGGAACCACATTTATATCAGGAACCAACGATGTACCCAAAAATTCTTAAAAGTTTACCATACAACGAGTAGTGGTGCCTACTGTATAAATAACTAATGAGCTTACTGACTTGTTCCAGGTAGATATCACATTAAGGGCGTTATTATTTGCGTTTTACGACGGTATTTCTCTTATTTTTTGTGACCAATTCTTCAAACACTTGTGTTTTAACACGTATGAGCGAGGAAATGAAAAAACAGCAAAGATTGGGGACAAAATATGTTTAATATGTTTTTAGCAAGCTTCAAACATGGTCGTTTAGGTCTTGGAAACCTTATAGTAACAAGACTGTATGGCAAGCTTAAATATGGCCGTTTGGGCCTTGGAAACCTTATGGTAATAAGACTGTGTAGCAAGTTTCAAATATGGCCGCTTAGGCCTTGGAAACCTTGTGGTAACAAGGCTGTATTATTGTTTCTCCTAGTTTATTAAATAATGCACACATTTTTTATTTTCTATTTTTTTTATTTTTTAAATACCAGACTTAAAAAATAGTTGTAGCATAAAATAAATTATACTCAGCATGTTTTTACACGAATACATTACAGTAATACTATCTAAAATCACCTGGTTCTTCCTCAAACATTTCACTATTATTCACAGAGGCACAAAATGATCAACGTTGATTTGTACATCGCAAAAACAAATACAGAAATACACTCTCCCAATCGAGTGTGTAAATTGTAGACTCAATCCATCACAATGGCAATTAGTCTAATAAACAGATTGGATGACAGAGAATTCATTTTTGAAACATTACCAACAGATTTCCGATGAACTAAATTTGAGAAAAGACATTGAACACGTTATGGGACTGACGAAGCAGAAAATACTGTGAGATAAATTCTTCTTCTTTGTTCACCACGTGCTCATTGTTTGGTTTCTATTTGAACTTGAGCCGAGAAAGTAGAAGTTAACAGTTGTGTGTTTGACGGTTGAATTGCTTGTGAATGTTTGACTAGCATATTGTCTCTAATTCCATCATTGAAATCTTCCCCGTATAGCTAAATCCGTTCTTAGTGATTTTGTGTGCATGTAATTGATTTGAAATTTCCTCTACTCGCACCGAACAGACAAATCAGAACTGAATTAAACATGCAGTTTTTTTGTAAGAGTAATTTTACAAACTCTACGTGACTCGAAAATTGTACAAAATATCCTTCAACTTTAAATTGATTAATAAAGAGAACAACTTGTGGACTCAATTGTTCAGACTATTAGTTTCAAAGAAGATCTTTTTTCTGAAATTCTTAAGACTCATGTCTTCTACCTAATTTCAGCACTAGTTTTCAAAAAAACTGTTAGTTAATGTAATGTTTGTAGATGGTACTTCTGGTAAGTAATGTTTATTAGAAGTTCTCAGCAATGCATCCCATTTACTAACAATGTTGTTGAAATCTTTTTTCTCTTCCTTGAAACGGAACAAAAAGCCTGAAGAATGAAGGCGTTAAACTGGTCCTCGAAAACGCTAGCTTTCAAAAGACAGTTTTCACGACCAAATCCACAAAGTGTTCCATTTTATCAAACATAACCTCGTAAACCTTTAAAAATAGAATAAAACTGATTCATTAACAAATGTAACTCAATCCACCATTATGGAGGCACGCTTTTCCCGTTTCGCTTCCCCTCCAAATGTAACTAGATTTCTTACAACTACATGGTTGATGATGGCGATGGATAAATTAGTGATCTCGCGGGTTCTTGACGATCTAGAAGAAGCCACCGTAGTTCGGCCCTGAGGGCACCTGGAATCCCTGTGGTACGCGGGGGTTGGGGAAGACTGGTCCAGCTGAAACAAACATCGACCACATTATTGAACAGTACATGGAAACATAACCTCAGACTCGCACCTTAATAACACGATCGTTTACCACAACGGTAGCGTTAGTGGTTAGAACTCATAGAATTTGACGCGAAAAAGAGACAAAAAAGGAACTTTTTAAAATGCAGCCCCATAATAAACCCCCTTATAGACTGTCTTTGATTTTGCGACGGTCAGCTAGAATGGCAAACTGCGAAGTAATAAAAAAACAGCCTTTAGCGGGTATTATAGTCTTCGCTTTAGTTAGAGGTGCACGGAATTTTGACACGTTTTAATCCTCGCACTTGTAAGTATCAGTGCAAACATCCCGAGCATGTTATCTATTAGAATAGATGGGTCTGTCTATGTTTTCAAATATCTCGTAGGCCCTCACATGCCATATTGCCACATATAGGTAGATGAGTTGGAGAGGAAATTTGGTATTTGGCAACAAAGCTCTGTGCTCGAGTCAGCGACCAAGTCATTACGGGTAGAAAACCCGAGTCCTATCAAACAACCATAGATTTAAATAAAGATAACCTTATCACCTCTAATTACGTGCACTCCTCACTGAAGCAAAGACTAAACCAGCAGTCCTGAAGATACGGTTAGCAATATTGTCTCAATTATCCGTTTAAATAATTAAAACGTAGTTAACTAGTCGAGAGATGACAAAGGTTTGCCTTTCTAATTATCATCAAACTATCTTTATAACTCATTAATTGTCTTTGATTCTCTTGGGTGCGCAATACACCCTAGCGACCCTAAGCTAGTATGGCGAACTGCGAAGTAACAAAAAACAGCCTTTAGTGGGCAACAAAACTGTAGCTCCCACCCGGACGAAGTGACCAATGCTAGTGCCTTTCGTCTGCCAGCTTCTCGAAGTATTTGCGTCATTCCGTGCGTCACCGACTACGGTTTTTCACGACAAGATTGGTAAAAAGCAAAATCACCAAAACGATTTCGTAATTCGCGCCCAAGCGATGCTAAAACACGATCTCGTTGCAATCGAGCCGTCGAGTGGAATAGTTTCGTTGCCAATTTAGAAATCGTTTCGACAAACGTGCAGATTGCACCTCGCGAGACACATGCACGGAATTCACGGATTCACGGAAATTCACGCGGAAGGATTGTCACGTCGATTTCGATAACTATCGGCGTTTTCGACCGGTGCACTAAGTGTACTCTGAGAGAGAGAGAGAAAGACATCTAATTAGAGCGAACGACGTCTCTGCCATACAACTCTTGTGGTACAAAAGTTATTTTTTGTATGCACTTCACAGGCCAGACGGAATCTCCGATAAAGCTGATTTTTTTTTGTGAATACTTGCCCTATACTAACTTAGATTTGTGCAAATTTTTAGCTCAATCGGTTCAGCAGTTTTTTCATAAAATATATTTTAAACTCGAAAACATTGTCGGATAACAAGGGAATGTTTTAAGAATTCGAAATAGACCACATTCAAAAAGTCATTTCCGGAGACGATTAAAATCGTGTGTGTAATGCTTTTCTTATGGGGTTACATTTAAAAAAGTCCTTACTGACTCAAATTTAAGCCTTTTTGAATGATGTCTATTGTTTTCCTAGCAATAAAAGTACGAAGTCTCCGCTATTCATGTTGAATTTGATAGCATCAATGTTGCTGTGGCCATTAAAAACATCCATGTGTGAAAACGATTTATCACACCGAAAGAGGCGCCGCTAGCTCATTCAACGCGACACAAAACTGCATAGCGTTCTCCTTTGTATTAACCCTGACGAAACAGTCGTTGTATTTCTCACAGTGCACCCAGTGCGCACCGGCATTTGATTGAATTTGGCCACGAACTGAAAACGCCAAATAATTCAACAGAAAACAAATTCGTGCATCCTTAAAAGCAAACATAATTTACTACTCGCAATCTTCTGTGTACGAGCCAGTTTTTCGGTAGCGCGTTAAGAAACTAACAATCTGTTAACTTGTTACTGCCATAGCAACAGCCAATCACGTAATGAAAGGTTTGAGTAACGGATCGTTAAATTCAATTAAAGGCCACTGAAAACCGGCACTAAAAATCAGGTAACTACTTAAGAATACGACATTGTCTTCAATCCGCTAAGGACATATTATTTAAACGCCATTTATCCAGATTCAATGACACTTTTTAACTGACCTCTCCTAACTATAAGTGTGCACTGATCGCGTCAAATAATCATACATACACTACCGGTAACTCATATGGACATGGAAGGACATACTTTTCGGTACTTTTGCTTGTCAGTCCAATTCCCAATCCGCTAATGATCCCGCGTTCAAGTCACAGCTATTCCACACTCATACAAAAATATCACCGTCAAAATTAAGCTGACAGTGACACAAAAACACACAGCAATTAAGAAATGTCATAACCTCTATTCCCCCATAGACGAGCAAATTACTGCATGGCGCAATCTATAGGTAGTGTGTTGAACTTATATCGACATTGTGGTTTAGTACGCGGGTTGGTATTTCAGTATGTCAGTCTGAAATATGTTTCGTTACCATATTCTTTAGACTCACGTTTATCTCCAAACGTTAGCGTTGGTTTAAAAAATACTCATTTACAAACTTGGTTTACACGCTAAGAAACCGTTATAAGACCTTGTAGTAAATACGTAGATTTTTTTACTTTGTATTCTCTGGGTAAATAAAACTATGAATGAACAATCGGCGCTTGAAAGCTTTACTCCCTACGTTTCGGGAACTGAAGGTGAATCTCTTGGCAGCTGGAAAAACTCACCCAATGTTGAGTGTATTTTAATTGCTGCAGTCAAACTGTAAGCGGCAGAGACACCAAACTTGGTTCATGCCGTAGAGAATTCAACTGGCTTTCTGACAAAATGTATATAAACTTGTTACTCCAATTAAATTTTGCTTAACTTTGATTTTTTATCATAAATTCGTTTTTTTTACGCGAAATTCGAATATGACAAAAAGTGACGAGTTTTCAAACTTCAAATACATTTTGTCAGAAAGCCAGTTGAATTCTCTATTGAATGAACCAAATTTGGTGTCTCTGTGACGTACAGTTTGACTGCAGTAATAACATTAATCTACAAACCGGGTGGGTTTTTCCAGCTGCCACTAGATTCACCTGAGGTCCGTTTCCTCCTTCAGGTGAAAGTGAAATGAAAACAAAATAAGTAAAGCACAAAACAACGAGAACTAAAAACCTTCCGATTGGCCGTTTTGATGATTGCTATTTCAAAGTCAATAAAGACGATAATCATTTGTTTTGCAATGCATTTCTAATGGGGATAAGTTTTTATTGCAAAAGTTAATGACTCTGGAATAGCAATCATGAAAACTGTCTATCGGCACAGTAAAAGAATAAAACGCTTGGTAACCCAAACCGAGGTGCAATCAACATCCGACTAATAATAGACCGCATTCAAAAAGTAATTCCAGAGACGATTAAAATCGTGTGTGTAATGCTTTTATTATTGGGCTACATTTCGTAAAGTCCTTATTGACTCTGGATTAAGCCTTTTTGAATATATTTTTTTTAAACTGTTAATAACTGGGTTAAACTGCTGACAACTTCTAACAAATAAACTGCCAACGTTTCGCTAACTCTGCTGAAAGCTTCATCGGGGCACGTTTGGCTGAAGCTTTCAGCAGAGTTAGCAAAACGTTGGCAGTTTATTTGTTAGAAGTTTTCAGCAGTTTAACCCAGTTTTAACAGTTTTTTTTTAAACTATAGAGCTGAAATTAGTCAGGAAACATGAGTCTTAAAAAATTTTTGAATATCGTCTATTGATAAAGATCTCGTTCAAATTGAAAATTATTTTGTATTCCCGAATCACTGTGATACGCATGACGGTGCGTTTTTGACAAACCAAATACGTAACAAAGTGCGTGCGCCGATGCGTAACGCAACAACAAGTTGTCTCGGTAACACCGGCATGCGTGTCAATTAAGTGTGTCAAGTAAAAAAAGACAATTCACTGAGCAATTGCATTCCTAATTACCTCCGATAGTTATTACAAGTGCGATTACAAGTACTTATTACCGCCAGTCGGCTGTTTGGCTGCTTAGATACCGTGTCGTTAAGCACGAGGATGTTACGCCCTTGGGGTTACCATTGGTTACCAATGGTTACCGCACGGTCACCCAGAAGCAACCATAAGCTATGTTTTTATCGTTGCTTTGCTTCAAAAACAAAATCACATTCTAGAACGCACAGGTTCGATCCCAGTGACCGGATATCCTTATCAAGTGGTTTTCCGTGATTTTCCACTCGGCCTGCATTGCAGTTGCAAATGCTGGGATAGTTCCTTGACGCCAGGCCACCAGGGCCAGGGTCTACTTGACAACTTGACCGGCTACCATGGTCACGTGGTTTGCCGTGATTTCCCACTCAGCCTGCATTTCAGCTGCAAATGCTGGGATAGTTCCTTGACGCCAGGCCACCAGGGCCAGGGTCTCTTTGACAACTTGACCGGCTAACCTGGTCACGTAGTTTTCCGTGATTTCCCACTCAGTCTGCATTGCAGCTGCAAATGCTGGGGCAGTTCCTTGACAACAGGCCACCAGGGCCAGGGTCTCTGTGACAACTTGACCGGCTAACCTGGTCACGTAGGTTTCTGTGATTTCCCACTCAGCCTGCATTGCAGCTGCAAATGCTGGGATAGTTCCTTGAGAACAGGCCACCAGGGCCAGGGTCTCTGTGACAACTTGACCGGCTAACCTGGTCACGTAGTTTTCCGTGATTTCCCACTCAGTCTGCATTGCAGCTGCAAATGCTGGGATAGTTCCTTGAGAACTGGCCACCAGGGCCAGGATCTTCTTGACAACTTGACCGGCTAACCTGGTCACGTGGATCCATTCAAGCCAAGAAAAGAATACTGGATATACACAGTACCCAGTAAAGCCACTTGGCCGCTGATTGCCTTATTTTTCCTGGGTAAATCCCCAAATCTAGCTTGGTACAAAATTGAGTATTTGATACAAGTAGGCGTTGGAATTTAACCCAGGCAGGATAGAGCAATCAAAACCCAAGGGATCAAAAAACTGTTAGTAAATGGGTTTAATTTCCAAGAAATTCTAAAAATCAAACTCCCATTGTTAGAAGTTCTTGGCAGTTAAACTCATTTACTAACAGTTTTTTTGAAAACTAGTGCTGAGATTAGGAAAAAGACATGAGTCTTAAGAAATTTATAACAACCCAAGTGACTATATGGGTATCAGCTAGTATTATTTTCTTGAATGGAATATGTCTATTTACTCTGGACAGGACAAAAGTAATAATTCTGCAACGAAATGTTGCGTGGAGCCATGGAAGCTCATGGGGTCGTGACGTAGATGTGAATCAAAAGACGATCTGCGCATGCTCACCTCGCAGCCTGTTGGGCTGAACGAAACCGTAACCGGAAGCTCCGACGACGACGCCGCTCGTTTCCGTTCCTTCCGGTGACGTCGGGAACAGAACGGGACCTGAAATACCAGGAGAAACAATTGGATGAGAACAACAAACCTAAGCGTGTTGAACATTTAAAACACTTGGTAGAGTTGGGTCGCTATTTCAATGTCCGAAATTATTGCAAACTATTTTACCCTCCCAACAACTTGGAGCTGAGTTTGGAAAAATTCTGTCAAAGCCCCTGTCGACGCTTACAGAACAGTTTGTGAAACGTTGGGACTTTATCAGTGGACTTCTTAGCAGTTTTTCCCAGTTTAATACACTTTCTTAGGAAAGCTTGGAATAAGTTTGGACATTTTAATACCGGCCCTTAGTCGTGAAGAAACTAAGGGCAAACACAGAGTTTTGGAGGCAAGCTCTTTTGACAAGATCTTTTTAGAGCGAGTGATAAAACTCGTATGGGCAGGGCTGTGATGGTATATTTTTTTCATTGGCATTTACCCGATAAAATTGATGATAACTTATGAAATAATTATATCCATGATAATAGATGACTCTTTCACATATGACGCAGATAATAGAATAGATAATAGACATAAGATACATTATTTTATCAGTTGGACATAGCTGTATGAGGTCAAACTCGGTTTGTCTTGGGCAATCTCTATCTAGTTTTTTCTTGTTCTATCTCTATCTTGTTTCGTCTTGTTTTATCTCTATCTTATTTCTACCTCTATCTCGTTTTGTCAGTACCGATACATTCAAATTGCAATACGATTGCAATAGTACCAATTGGAATTGGAAGACAAGGAGAAGATAAAGATGCACTTGAATCAGTTGACATAGCAGCCAATAAACGTTGACTTGTCTGTACTGCCATGTTCGAGTCACTAACAGCTGATTACGACATTGTCCACCTTGAAAAGAGCTGTTTGCGGGGAACAAAAGTCAGCGAGCTGCGTGCTGGCGTCGTGATGCCTGCGTGTTAAACAATCTTGCGGGTTTAAAAATCTTGTGTGTTAAACACTCTTGCGAATTTAAAAATCTTGTTTACTTGCCTCCAGTTAAATTCTACCGCGAAAAATTATAAATCACCGTTGTAAGTTTGTTTAAACACATGTCACTTCCTAATCTTACCACTTATTTTCAAAAAAAACAGTTTACTAAACTGGGTAAAACTGCTAAAAAGTCCTCTAATAGATTCCCAACGTTTCGTGGACTGTTTGGTAAGCAACTGAATTTTGAAAATCACTGTTACATTATTTGTAACAAACACGGTGTCAAACTGAGTTGAATGCTAAGAAGTGAGAGGCTAAATTTACAAAACGTGAGAACCTTTAGTGGATTTCTTAGCATCTAGCCCAGTTTTTGATCAGTTTATTTGAACACTAGGGCTAAGATGAGGAGCTATAGACATGAGTCTCAAGGATTTGATCACTTTACTTTAGTTTATAAGTAGCATACCCACGGAAATAAACACCGGAAAGAATAGAGATTGTTGATGTGCCAACCAAATTTCCACACGAATAAATTTATGATTTATATATTAGGCATGCTTATTTCCAAAATATAACAATTTTAATTGTAATGGTTGTTAACCTACTGATCGCTATCAGTAACGAACAACAACAAAAATCAGGGAAAGTAATCCAGTGCTTTGAGTTAACAAGCGTTTAATAATTTGGGGATAAGAAGATCTGCTAAGTATGCAGTGTGAAGTGCAGCCAACCGTGCAGCTAAACCTGCATCCGGAGAATTAGATCCTACGCCGCGTGCCACGGTAACCACTAATCAGTAATTGTAACAAATTCGTAAATAGCGAACGTTAATTAGAAAATTTCACGAATAACTTAAAACATCGAGTAGACGTATAATTCGTTTAGAAGAAAGCGTGCAGCCGTTTATCTCACTGCTCTAATGCGGCGGACGACGTAGCATCAAAATGGATTCGATAAAAGCGGATTGGGTTCGACGATGGTGTGGAATTAATTCCACTATCGCCGCATGTCGAAGAAGGGCCATTCTATAATATGCCCGCTAAATAATGGTGGGAGCTGGCAGGCTTCTGGACTTGAAATGTTTCCACTGTGGAATTTGATTCTGTGAATTTGTTTCAATTATAGACCGAATTGTGTTCAGTACTTGAGAAGGGCCTACTAAGGCCTACAGTCTACTACAGGGCTACAGGTTACATAGGTTACAAGGGCTATAGATTAGGATATGTTGGGTAAGGCGAGGTTAGGCTAGTTATGGTAAAGTTAGGTATGGTAAGGTTAAGTAAGATTTCGTGGCGAAGTGTCAGGAAAGACAAGGTCAACAAGAAAATTCCGAGAAAAAGCCTGTTTTTAATTATAATTGTAACTAAAGAATCAAAACCCATCGCAGCGATGTAGTGCTGAATGACAGACTATCGAATTTTAGCACAATATCAATCGAGTAACGGTGCCCGCACGAATCGAGAGGCAGCGATATCTATTGACATTTACGCTTCATCCGAAGATCGAAGGATCGACTTGATAAACAAAAAAAAAATTGAAGGGAAGACAGAGGGATAATTTCATGAGCTAGGTTGAAATCTGATGACGCAGTACCCTCATTTAAATGATTAATGACGATAATGATGATTTTGATGATAATTTAAATAATTTAAGCTCGTACCTCGGTTAGTTCTTCCACTGGCCGGTCGCACCATCGGGTTGTTGGACTGCAGGAAGAAGTCATTGGTGTAATCTTGACCCATCGCACCAACCGCCAGCAACACCAAGCAGAGTACGACCTGCAACATAACGTCAACACAACGTCAACAAAACGTCAACAAAACGTCAACAAAACGTCAACAACAACGTCAACAAAACGTCAATAACAACGTCAACAACAACGTCAACAAAACGTCAACACAACGTCAACAAAACGTCAACAAAACGTCAACAAAACGTCAACAAAACGTCAATAACAACGTCAACAAAACGTCAACAAAACGTCAACACAACGTCAACAAAATGTCAACAAAACGTCAATAACAACGTCAACAACAACGTCAACATACGAGTATTAACAACACAACGTTTCACCCCTCAATAAGTAAACAACATAGAACAAAAAGCATTAGTTAAGTTTGAGTGGATTTCTTAGCATTCGAAACGAGTTTGTGAACAGTACATTACTTGACACATGTCTACTTCCTAATCGTAGCGCTAGTTTTCCAAAAAAACGTTTTCTAAACTGTGTAAAACTGCTAAGTAGTCACTAATAAATTCCCAACGTTTCACGAACTGTTCTGTAACATTACCACTAAAAGCTCCCGGAAGCCCATAATTAAAAAAAATTATTTCCGATTTCAGAGATCATTAAACGCACCATTAACGCGTGCTTTTTTTTTTAAATTTTACATCAACAGTTCTATGTAAACAATTTACTGGAAAAAACGATCAGGCAAGCTTTCTTTGACTTTTATATGCATGCATTTGAGCAGCGAAATGAACCCTGCACGCTTACAAATCTATTGGGTGACTCTTGACTAGAAATACAAAAAATACCGCGAGTTAAGGGGAGGGCAAAAGTCCCCCCCCCCCACCACCCCGATCTCGGCGCCGTGGATTCTAGCACGTCTAGTTGCACGTAAGACTTGAAACCAGCTCGACCCATTCTAGGTGCAACAGGATGTTGATAATGCGCCCGAGATATTGAAGTGTTATTGATATTTAGGGGGGGGGGGGAGGGTTTCTGGAAAGTGTATTGTCAAAATGAGTCAGATATAATCACGAGAGGCACCAAAAGGTGTTATTCTTAAGACTATAGGCGATAAAACTCTACCGATTTTAAGTTTGTTTTAATTAATTCAGCTAAACTGGAAGTTTTAGAGACACCAAATTGGGTGAACTCATGGAAAATTAAACTAGCTCTCTAGCAAAAATTGTTATAAATGCTTCTTCTCAAAAGTTTTTGATTTAACACATTTTTGATTTTGGGATAATAATGTCCCGATTAAAATGTGATAGTAAAGAAATTGTAACATTTCAAATTTTAACATTTTTTTGCCAGAAAGCCAGTTGAATTCTCCAGACTCTGTTCAAGTTTGGTGACACTGCCACTTACGGTTAAGCGGTAGTAATTAAAATAAACTATACGTCGAGAAGGGTTTTCCAGCTGCCATTAATTCCGTCTTGAATTGAAAACACTCCGGAGACTTCTACATTGTTAGCTCATACAATTGAAATCGAAAAGGCAATAAATATTAAAAAACACGCAATTATCAATCTCATTCCAAGCCCGATTCGCCACGAGCATTTTCGAACAGAAAATCCAACACGATCGCTCGTTCATTTTCACGAATAACTTTTACTCTGTTGCGCATTGAATTCCATTTCACTGATTGCTTATCAAATCTTTACATTACGATATCGTTTTCTAATAGAAACTGGCACACGTGCAGCAGCCATTCTCATGCAAATGCGAATTCACGAAACGAAACACGCAATTTACCTTCATTTCGGAGCGAATTGAAAAACACACACAAACACGATCTTCGAGAATAATATTACTGTCTAGCGTCGAACAGTGAACTGTGAACTCTGTGCAACTGACAGTTGGTATTTATACTCGACGAGATGACCGCCAAAAGATTCATTCTCCACGCGCCAAGAGTGGGGAGCGATTTTGAGAATAGCTATAATGCTTTTCGTTTGTGTTCAATTAAAAAGTTTCAGATGGATGAAGTGGAATCGAACGAAGGTGAGTCGGAGGAGGTTACGTCGCCGATTCGATTTCAATGTCACGTGCGCACAGATTTTGATTGCGTTTTATGTAACGCTCGCGTGCAATTATCTGCATGCCATACCCTTTCTAAGTGCACATTAAATGCATACGTAATTCGCACGAAGTATTATGCGTGTATAGTCTTTGCTTTAGTTAGCAGTGCACGGAATTTTGAAATGTTTTAATCCTCGCACTTGTAAGTATCCATGTTAACATCCCGAACATGTTATCTATC
>QKMV01002842.1:0-12465 GCA_003287335.1 Lednia tumana
ATAGTTAGCGAAACGTTGGCAGTTTAGTTTCAGTTAAGTTTTCAGCATTTTAACCCAGTTATTAACAGTTTTTTTCAGTAAACACTGTTCTTTATTATATTCTTAAGACTCATATCTTCTCCCTAATCTCAGCAATAGTTTTCAAAAAAACTGTTAATGAATGGGTTTAACTGCTGAGAACTTTTAACAAACAACGTTTCGCTAACTATACTGAAAGCTTCTTCGGGGCGATTGTCCGAAGCAATATGGCTTATATATATATGTATATATATGCGAATTAGCAATATAAGCAATATGGCTTTGCAATATTTGCATGGCAATATGGCATGTGAGGGCCTACAAGATATTTGACAACATAGCCAGGCCCATCTATTCTGATAGATAACATGTTCGGGATGTTAACATGGATACTGACAAGTGCGAGGATTAAAACGTTTCAAAATTCCATGCACTCCTAACTAAAGCAAAGACTATGGTAACAAATATTGAACGAGTCTAACCTCCAAGAATGGTAGTCCAACCAGCTGGCTGTACAGATAGCACACGTAGGGGAACATGACGACTCGGCAGAAGAAGAACGAAATGACCATGGCCAATCCGTTGAAGACGTACAGCTGGGAGGACTTCATCTGAAACAGTTCACCACATTCAGTTCATATTTAGCAGCCAAGCAATAGTACATGTTTTACAAGTTGTCTTGGCTACAACTCTTCGACCTACCAGACATGCATTACAAGAATTGAGGATATGGGTGGAACAGGGGCGTAATTTGAAAAATGTACTTTTGAGATAAATGGGAAAAACAAATGAAACATGGCCACAATTTAGTGTAATTTGTCTCCATTTTTTCCTGAAAACAGCACACAAAAGTTTACATGCAAGAAGTAACAATAGCTCATCGCATGTATTACGTCCTTCTGAATAGTAAAACCAATCTCCGAAAAAAGGGCCTAGGTCGTGTTATGCTCTTCTTTCACCCAGCGCCTCAATTCATCGTGTAATGAATGTCGGTAGGAATCATAAATTGGCCAATAAAAGAGATATCAGATCTCTTTGCTCCATTGAAAGCAGATATTGATATCTCTCTCCCATTGACTGATTTATGTGTTTCCAGTGCACCAACCTCTACGTTCTGAGGTTTTTTCATGCATCGTGACAGTGCCAAAACATGCAAGTATGCAGTATCGAATAAAATCACTATTTTCTAGTAGCACGCCAATTTAAAAGAAATGCTAGCTTCACTGCTAAAAACGTTCCTTTCTTAAATAGAAACACGTCATCTTTTTTAAATTCACACCAAGTCCTAACAGTCGGCGTTTTGAGCCTTGCTGCGCAATGACTAACAGGGATCATCTCAATTTGTTCAGGTATTTGGCTCTGGTAACGATCGGTAAGAAAATCACAGTAGCCTAAGAATGAACGTTCAGCATCTACTGACATGGTAGGTATGTATTTAACAAAGGCTGCTTGCTGGGCTGTCAGTGGCTCTGATTGTCAGTAAAAAACTTTGCCCCAAAAACTTTGACCAACCCCCAGATGAGTTCGTACCCTGGATTTTTTGGGAGAACCACATCCAGCTTGTTAACCAAAACTTTTGCTTTTGATCCTGGAGATTCCTGAGAGTTTTGAATCTTTAACAACATAGTGAGCGGGTCACCGGATTTTTTGAGGCGCACAACCACTAATAGTTCAACTGGAGAACTAAATATTGACTTTGAAAAAATGCATATTCTGAGGTTTGTTTCTTTTCTTGTCATTGGCCAAACTAAGTGAAGTAAGGCTTACTTCGGTCTAGCTATTGCCGATAAATGTCGGGTACACACTATAGAAATGCCAGTATTGCATTCCTATCTAGCTGATTTGTAAGTATATCTGGTAAGTCCAACCAAGATACAAAGACACATTTTCCCCAATGAAAGAATTTTCTTGGAAATATTGACATCTAGTTAACATGCCCTAGCATGAAAAGTGGCTAAAGGGAAACATTTAAATGAAACATTTCTATTAATATGTTTGTTTTTGTGTGAAATTCCCAGATTACTTTTTTTTTTTGGCATGAATAAGTCCAGTTTATGGTGAATAGATGCATAATATGCAGAACTTGCAGGAAAAGTCCAAAACATGCAGCTTCCCCAAAAAAGTGCCAACATATGCATAATATGTGAAATAAAACCTATATTTCCGTGATCAGGGAGTCATGAAACACATAATAAATATTATTACATGCTCTCCTGATTAGAACAAAACAATGCATATTGCTTTCTTGGCTCTACTCAAAACTATGTGCTTTGGAAGGTACAGGTTCGTGTATTAAGAATACAATTTCCCACCTTTTTCCATGCCATTACAATTAGGTACATTTATATCAAAATCCCTGTGCCAACTTCGAAGGGAACAGGAAAACCATTTTATCCTAGCCCCACCCCCAAATTACAGCTGTCGCTTGCCAGTGCTCGCACTGGGAAGGCAGGAAATAAGATTTTTGCAACACAATTATCGAATGGAAAAGAACTATTTCTTGCAGGCAACCAAGCTATGACAGTTTAAGTCCAATTTCAAGAGTTGGCATTGATGTTACTAACATTTTTAGTCACAGGAAGCTCTTTGCAAGCTGCTCTTCTTTTAATAAGGCCGAGTAAATCATTGATTTAAAACAAACACAAACCGAGAACATTTTATCGGCAAAAGTTTGACTTGTGAAGAAAGGGTTCTTTACAGCCTCTTGGTACAAAAATTCTCACTATTCTCCCTTTGCTTGCCAGCACATTTATTTTCAAAGCCATTCATAATGGGGGGGGGGGGGGGGGGGAGAAAGCTTTTTTAATACAGTCTTGTACTGTACCTATGGTGGCATGGGATGGGCATGCATTGTATAGGTGTGAATGAAGCGTGTGAATGAAGCTCCCTATTCCAAATGCACTACGTACTAACATAAACTCTAAATTATGAATGCAGCCTTGGAATTATGATCAACGTGAGCCTTCCAAACATAAGCAGCAGCTAACATTATTGCATAAAAGAAGTGTATTACTGTTACTACTGTACTGTACTGTTAAAGAGTACCTACAAGTCACAAGATAAAAGAAATGTCACATTAACATGCAAAGTAGGTTGCACTTTCAGAATAGCTACTCACCTTAAGTTTGCTCAAAATTCCTCGGAATGAAACGAACGGTGTGCTGATTTCCATCAGATAGACGTAGCCAAAAACGCAATCACCAAGCCCACCGCGGAAATACTGAAAGAAATGAATCGATTCAATGAAATGTAGACAACTATTATAATTGAATTTCAATATCAACAAGCACTTAGTTTCATACACACCACAATAATGAGGAAACCGAGTGAACCAATCAGCAGATGATGCAAAACAATCATCGGCTGCTGCTTGAAATAATCATGCACTCTGGACATCCGATTGCTGGATGTGTTCTGTCCGATTGTATGGACACGGTACATTGACCAGATATCATAGAAGAAGTACGCGGCGCCGAACCATGCATATGCCTCGGATATGAAGTGGGAAGACTTGAGGAAGTCTCGTGTGCAAGACCAAGCACAAACAATGAAGCCAGTCACGCAGGACAAAAGCGCTTGAACAGCCGACACAGTCCTTTAAGAAAAAAATCCGCTGATTAATTTGGTCAACTCGATCCTTTGCTCTTCCAGGATTAAGAATATACCAGCTTAGCCACACCCCATTCATTGAAATCACACTTACTTGTTGGAAATTTCCAAAACCTCAACAAGGGTAAGCTCATATTTCTTTCGAAACACTTGTCCCATGGAGGTTTTGAGTGCTACATAATTAAGAAGATCGAAGAGTGAAACGAAGAAGACCAATCCAAGAGCGGTGAGCCAGGCACCTCTAGCGATCGTAATTCTGTCTTCGGGCTGGAGTAAGGCGACCGAACCCGTTGCCATTCCAAAAGACCCAAGCACTGACAACAGCAGTAACGAGGCAGGAGCAGCAGACATCAGACCCTGTCGCTACAATTTATAGGACGAAGGGTTATTGAAAGGTTATGTTCGAAAAAAAAGTGAGAAACATCAATAAATTGCATGAAAGTTGGTGGATTTTAGTAAATTTACCTCTCTTTCCTTGACAATCTGAGAGAAGCGACTCATTATCACCGACAGTGAACCACAACAGCCTAGTTGAAACTTATGCAACAAGACGTCTGTCTCACATAGCTGCTTCTCACTAAATGAAGTATTTAGTCAAGTTACAGACATCATTTCAATGTAATACCATGATGGAACTGGGAATAAGATATCTTCTCCTATTAACCCACGAAAATGTAAATATAAATGAAATAAAATAGAGTAACTTATGAGACTATTCACTACTTGTGACAGTAGGAGTCCCCTGTAATCAAGGTCATCTGCCCATGGCCCGTGAAGCAACGCGATTGTAAATACTGAATTTAGCAAAAAAAAAAGCGGGATTTTATCAAGGATTATTTTCAGTATGACGTAATCAATGATTACAATATTTGTTCAAATGCCAATATTTGATAACTACATACAACTAGCCACTAGGGAAAAGGAAGGTTATTCAGATGGTCATTGAACAAAACATTCACAATTCAAAATACAGAAAAAGAAAAAATGTTATATTTTCCCTGTCAATTGGTAAACGTACACAATGCTTACAATTCAGCCAGCCAGTATTAATACTAGGATAATAAAAATAAGGGTACCTACTGAAAAGACAAATATAACTTATACAAGAATCCTAAAGTAAGGGGTCAGCAGTTTTCGATGCTGTTTAGGAACGGTCACCTCCTCCGCCCCGACTGCCTCTGCCACCTCCTCGGCCACCTTCACCGCGGCTTCCTTCTCCACCCGGACCTCCTTGCCAGCTTCCACCCCTTCCACGGGTTCCGCGACCTCGGCCTCTTGCAGCTGTAGAACAAATTTGGGATTAGCAAAACACCAACTATACTAGTGAGTGGTGAACATTACGAGCCTCAACAGTGTTTTTAAAACCTGATATTAACCAGAAAAAGACAAACTTACAGTAATTCGTAACTAAATATATAGGATGATGGTAGATGAAGATTGATGGGGGTTAAATATTCCATATCTTGGCTCTTACACAACAACAGAAGCGCTTATTCTAAAGACCGGAATCGGTAATAGTTTTTTACTCATGACAACAAAAACAAGAATCGGAACCTTTAAAAGAATTAAAGCAAAACTGTTGTCGACACAACCCAACACAGCAACTATGCAGCAGCAAAAATTTAGTTTTCAAAAGCCAATCTACTATCTCTCATGCTTTTGCTTCCTAATGCCACCCAACACCTGTAGTTTGTATGGCATTTATGAGATTTAAAAGTGAAATTTTTTGTCAATCATTGCCACAAGAACCGATAACAAAACACAAGTGTAAGATTAATTATAGGCTCTGGAACAGTTATTTATTTTTGTTTGGATCCCAATTCAGCATCCCGGCCAGTAGCCGACTGCAGTCAAACAGCTCTAAGTGGATCGCTGCTAAACAACTTCTGAACGGTGGTATAACATGAGGATTCAATCCATCCTGTGGGGAGGCTGATTGCACAGGGAGTGAAGCTGCTTGTCTAGCTTCAAACCCTCCAGCTTCTTGCCCGAACCAACGAAACTTGGTCGTGGCATGCATGGTCACCTATCCAGCCTCTCAACTAGCGCAACGTTGCTTAGCTTTAGTACTCTCACGAGAACTGATGTATGCAAAATGCCGAACTGATTGTCCAGTTTGTTTGTGCCAGTGTAACTAGTGAAGGTTCAGACAATTTGTGCACAATTTCTTGCTCAAGCACGCTTGAATGGGTATAAATGGCGCCAAAGCGCACGACATTTTGGTGGATAAAATGCTTTGACAAAAATTTATGGATGTATAGGTAATACAGTGGTACACATATTTTTGTTTTGAATGGTGTGAAAGTTTGTGAAGTCTAGCTGTTAGCTGTTAAATCATTTAATCCTGAATTAGCCTTTCAGTTACTATTAACCTCAAAGGAGCTACTGCAACAAAATGCTATATCACTTGCTTCGTCTTGTTGGGGCGTTAACAAAATCCAAACTTTGCGAACGAGCCTTTAAGCGCATCGAAGACCAAGGCCATAATATACAAATTATTTTGCAAAGACTGAACTCCAGTTAACTAATTTATGTTTGATGCTACGGGTTCCTTTGAGTTCGACTACCTAGGAGCATGAAGGGTTCAACAATTCTTTAGAACATCGGGAATGAGCTAATAACAGTGAAAACATAAATAGAACTGAAGAGCAAAAGCCAGGAACACAAACTACCTGAAGGGTTAAACAATCTATGATATAAACTATACCTTGAGCTCGAAGGATGGCCGATTTCCCCCGGCCAGCTCCACCGGTCCCTTTATTCCCCTGTCTTTTAAACATCGGGGCATTCTTTAACATGTCGGGCAGTATGAGAAATCTGATCTTTGAGCCTCGAATGTAGACATTTTCAAGCTGGGCCACTCTTCCATCTCTATATGTGACCGTAATTTGGATCATTTGACAGTTCATGTTATCTTCGGCCTCGATGAGTTTTCCCCGGTAAACTTCGCCAGTGTTTGTTTCACATGTCACTATATGCCCTTCTGCTTCATGCAGCACTTTAATTGGAACACCAATCGACATAATGAATGTTAAAGATTACCAATTTACTAAAATTATTTTTCTATCTACAATATTAGAAACGATGTTAACAGATAAACTTCACCGGCGTCCTTTCTTCAGATTTCAACGTTCTCCAAACGTTCGCCGCCCAGCTGTTACGGTCTCGGCGGCTCACTCCGCTTGTAAACAAAACAGTTCTACCAACATGAAATTGTGAAAAAGTGGCTGACAGATGTGAAGAAGCCGTTGAGTGTTATTTCTTCATTTTCTGCTGAGGAGGATTATGAGTAGCGATACCAGATATGGTAAGAACAAAAACTACAATTTTTAAAAGGACTGATTCAATTTCGTACCCTTGTGCTTATTATTTTTCCTGCCAGCACCAAAATATGCTAGTAAATGAAGGTCAATGACGCATAACTGCGAAGGAGTGCTTCAACATTTATCCGTCAACGCGCGCATTTTCAAAATTACGCTAATAGTGTGCTGGTTCAGGGCACGGAACCAACCATTTTAATCGTTAAACACTCGTTGGAAATTCATTCTATTTATCAAATAATAGTATTTCTTTTGTAACCCATGTTTAACCTATTTAAGCGGCGCCACCATTGCAACTTGTTGAACATGAGCTTGTTCACCATCGACAGCAACACAACTGGGACTGCGGGATTTCTTGCGTATTAATGGCCCTTCCACGAATAAAGCGGCGGCAGTTGCTTGCAAGATTGAACGAGATTTGCATAGAAGAAGGATTTCACAAAAGGTTCTATCACATTCTTGAGATTAAAAAATCATCTACGTTATGTTGAATTAAGGGATAACTATTTGTAATTGTAATAAAGAGGAAACGATAAATCGGAACTTACCGCAGGTGAAAAAGTAAGTCAGAATAGATGTTTAGTTGGCGCTTATGTTTTGGAAAGACTCGAAATGAAAACTGGCAACAAAATAAATCACCCAGAATGGCACAGCCCTCTCCGTCTCTCTCATTTGTCGTTTGAACGAGATAAACGAGCAATATAAAGTAGGCTGCGACATCATACATTTCTCTTGTGACTTATTTTTCACATACCTTCCGTTAGCTGAGCATGACCCTTTCTTCACTCTTATAATTTTTTGAAGACTTTTGGCAACTAAACTGCTGTTTATTTTCATTTAAAAAAACCTTGCTGTATTAATTTTTTTTTAAATTACCTGTCGTTTATTTTCAGCACGTGGACTATAGATTTGTGTTATTTGCTGAGGAGGTTCGAAATTTCACACATTTACTACACAATAACTTTAGGAGTTCATCCTGGCTATCACACTGAGACTTATTATGGTTCAATTATAGGAAAGGTAAGTGAAATCTCTTGCAGAACAAACCTACATGCCAATAAAATTAGTCTTGTTTTAAGACAATTCTTCTCATTTTTAACAGGATGAAGAAAGAGTTCAAAAAAGATTTACAGATGCCGTGAGCATAGGAATCGTAATACGGAAGACTTCTCTCCTTGGTCAAGATTTCACAAACCATCTGGCAAAATTTGGACCAATAATCCTGCTGATCAATGCAAACCAGCTTATTTGCGAGCGGTGTAGCAACAAGCCAGCGCTGTTATCTTGCTTGCGGGGGAATTTTCGATACCGTGGTCACTACATCATTCTGTGTGGATACGATTGGACTACAAAAGCATTCTTTTATCGTAATCCTGGCTGCAAGGATCGTAAGTGACAGTCGTTCATAGTGTTTTTTTCCTATTGTGCAATAGTTGATCATAGTCTTACTCTTGTTATGTTTCAGGGGTGTGTGAAATTTCGTTTGAATCTCTCGACCAAGCACGGCTGAGTTACGGAACAGACGAAGATGCAATATTCATCTTTGCTAAGGGCTGGACCAATGACTAGGCGTCTATAATGTACAAACTACACATATCGACTATCTAGTCAGAAAATAACAGCATTATTTTGGATAGTGGCAGTATTACACACTTTAATTCATAAGTAGTATTACAACAAAACAATTTGTATGTCTCTTCTTTATAATTTTGTTCAAGCAATTGGAGACTACCTAGACATGAGCACAATGTTCTAATTTGCATACTGTTTGTTTTTTATTTCTTTTGATATCATAGATAATTTAACAAAATTCGGTACAGATTAAAATGAAAGCTTGTTAGTTCGGAAGGAACGGAAATATGCCTGGATTAAATATCAGCGTACGTAATTGCCTACGCTGGACTGTTAAAAATAGCCTAACTATTTTAAGACTCACTCATACAACAATTGTACCACTAAGTGACGAGCTGTGATCACCAAAGATAAAAATGAAAATGTTTTACAGAGTATGTTAAGTAGTATAGTGGTTGAGCTTAAGTTAAGTTACACTCAACGCTACCCAGACTGGCACGCGTATTTTTGTCACAATACTATATTACCTATTCTACAGGTATGGGTTGCTTGTATCTAGTCACGTTAACAAACAATTTTGTGCTTCTATTAATCTTTGAAAGAGTTTTGTTATATTCATCACATTATTTCAATGAATTTGATCGACGACGATAACTATGATGTCGAGTGGAGAACATAACAACGATAGTCGCAGAAAAAATAAAGAATCTTTGGCAATGTCACTTTAACATTGTCTACATGAAGACTTTGAAACCTGGGCTCGCAACAATACACTAACTTATGGATTATGAAATTATGACTAACCATTTCTCACAGCATGTCAAAAGAATACTAACCCTGTCAAACAAGCCTAGCCACAATTGCAACTAGTTTGATCTAAATGGAGCTTTCCATCCCAGCACCTTTGCACTTTTCCTTTCTTAAGCGATGTTCCTATTTTCACTATGTGGTTTTGTACACTAATCATTGCTGCATCGCTCTTATCGCATGATATCAATTTGTTATCTGACAAATACATTCCATATAACAAACAAGTTTACAAACATCATTTCAAACATTCGACATTTTCTCTCAGATAATATAATTTATAAATAAGAAAATAATGGTTATCAACTAGTACCTTGCACCCTCGAGTTATGGAAAATTTGTTCTCTCGCACTTAGCTAGTAGTAGCTCACTATCCACTCTGCTAACGAATTCACCCAACGATACAAAAGAAAAGGCAAGAAAACGTTTCGCGACTTTTCGACGTCTAAATTTCTATAGACTCTTTTGAAAATTCTCAGTCCAATAACTAGGCATGTAAATTTTACTACTTTTAAGAGAGAATGAGCTTCAGTTTCCATGATCAGCGTAGTATAGCAATGTATTCATCTTGAGAATGGTGCAATTCACGTACTATTGTTGAAGTAAATCCTCGTAAGAAAGATTCGGCCTTTCAACCGGAACAAAGTTCAAATGGGGGAATCTGCGCTTCTCGACTTTCTCAAGTAAGCCGTCCTACCGAGTAAAATAGTGAAAGGTTGTCACACAAACCTCATTGTTTGCAAGGAACACAGATTGATACAAGTGACAGTACAACTCGTACACAAGAGAATGATATCGATTCGCGACAGAATAAGTGGCAATGTGCGCTTTGGGACCGCTGCGTTTCGCCAGCTTCGATTCCGTCCCCTCCGAGGAACTGCCTCCCGACCACTTTCCATCACGCACGCACGCACGGTCACGAAGAACAGGGGAATTGTCTTTTTTTCATTTCGGTAAATCACTAATCACATCTCACACGGGGTTCATCGTATTTGGTTTTTCCGAGTAGAAATACGAATTTGGTCCGTTTGTAAACTCTGCTTAAGAAAGAGACAAGTATTAACATGAGAATTCCTTGGGCGGTGTTTAGAGGCCATGACAGTCCGAATTCACATCGTGCAGTTGTCTGCATGACCTCCAGATGACAACAGTGAAGAATTAATATCAGTGCAGGAATTTTATCCCTAACTTTGAAATATCACTTGAGGAAAAGACCATTTTCATGATCGCCATTCCACATTGAATAGATTCTAAATAAAAACGAATCCCTATAAGAAATGCATTGTCAAATCAATTTGAATCATCCTTATTAACTCTAGGGCAATGATATATTCTGGGCAACAAACAATACATGGTGCCACTTTGGGCATACATGGAGGTGTCAAACAATCCATAAATGGGTAAATCCGGGGTTTGGCAACTGGTATTGATGGAGGGCCAACAGATAGTTTTACATTTTTGACAGATTGGGGCCACGTGTGAGGCGCGTTATGGTTTTTCGGGGCCCATAAATACATCCCCTAGTGACATGTGGTGTGTTTACACACTGTTGGTAGGACTGAGCGGAACACAAGTTGGAGAGTTTCGTGCCCCCCAAGAAGAAATGAAAAATACGGATATATTTGGAGCATATCAAGGAGTTGGAGGTAAAATTGGGGCCGGACGATGTTTCTCGGTTCAAGAATGCATTTTTAACGGTTTTTTCTCTGTACATATCGATCCCACAAACATCCTGCTGAGAATGTTTGCGAGCCATTTGAAAAGATATGGCCGGCCAGAGTTGCTGCACCGGCTGCCTATTGCCTCATTGGCTATTGGCTCATTCGTTGAAATCAACTATTTGTTAAAGATGTGTTCTACGCTCAGACTCACCTATTAGTCTTGCCTATCGCTGCAGCCAGCTCAAAACGTTTCGTCGGTGGTATTTTCGGCATCGGCAGACAAGGCCTCTTTCAGCGCCTCAACGCAGCTCTTAGGAATCATTGTACCTGAAAAGGAGAACCAAACTCGTCGTTACCCTGAAATGCTCGACTAAAACTATTTTCTATTTGTTAAACGTAGGTTTATATTGAATCTTACACGGTTTTCCACGGTTTTGCTCCGATTTAAATGATTCATTTTTCGACGTTTCGAGTTCGCTCCAGCATCTTCAGGATTGAAGTTAAAACAAAATTGCTTTCTTTTTTCTCTGCTTACTTGTTCTGGTGAACAGTGGCCTGTCTTCATGAATGAACTTCAATAATTAAATAGAATAATTCAATTCAATAGAACTTCAATGAACTTCAATCCTGAAGATGATAGAGCAAACTCCAACTAAACTTCGAAAAATGAATAATTTAAAACAGAGCAAAACCGTGGAAAACCGTACAAAATTCAATACTTTCACTTTGTCGTACGTTGCACCCCGTTGAAGATTCGACATTCTGTTAGCAGGATAGGACTAGGTAACAAGGATTAAACTTTTAAAGCCAAATACACGGCTAGCAATAATTTTAAGCATATTAAAATCACGAATGAAAATCCGGTCCGGGGTTCAAGTCCTCGAGTGAGCAGGCATTTTTGAAGGGATTTTAATATACTTAAAAGGACTAGGTAATGTTTATCGAAATACTTCGGAATTCAGATGTTCCTATTTCATGCCGAGAGGGACATGGGAAATGGTTGAAGAAGAGAAATTGTGAGATGATAAGGAAAATTGGAAGTTACTGATCGTAAAGAAGGAGGAACTTGAGGAGAACTCGGAAACAGTTTAATCGATGCAGGAAGAGAATGTTGACGTGAGCGTAGCAAGGCTAAGATATCGTTGAAGAAGTTTTCAGAAGTGACAGTGATGAAGAGGATGAAGTAGATCAGGAGACGAAGAGACAAAGAGGGGGAAATTGTAAACATTAAGGTCGGGGGAGACCCAGGTTAAAAAACACACCAGATTTGTAGTTCCTTTTAATTACTGCAGCTAAACTATAAGTGGCAGTCACCAAACTTGGTTACCTCCAAGAGAATTCAACTGGCTGAAAAAATGTTTTGGAAATGTTTTTTTTTCAACTTTTTTAAAAACCCTGATTTTAAGTGGGATTTTATAATTTTTCTCAATTTAAGTCAGTTTTTTTTTTTAAATTATGAATATAAAAAATTAAAACAC
>QKMV01002843.1:0-12461 GCA_003287335.1 Lednia tumana
GTGTGTGTGTGTGTGTGTGTGTGTGTGTGTGTGTGTGTGTGTGTGTGTGTGTGTGTGTGTGTGTGTGTGTGTGTGCTCTGGCAATTTGTTTTAATGTATTCGGCGTTGGCGATGTGCGCCGCAGTTCGGATTGCGATTCGCGATCTGAGTGATGGGATATTGTTTCGCCAGCTCTCAAGGTCGTGATCAACTCGCGCCGACGTTTGCTATGTTTTCCGGTCCCATCAAGAAACAGTCCCGGCGAGCGGAACGAGAAGCGCGCTCCACGCGCCGTCTTGCGATTGTTTCCCAAATTGTCTGGCAAGAAATTCTAGGCTGTTTTTATTGGCTGTGTATAGGGATTCGTGTCTGGCGGAGGACGGTGCGGAATCTAGCGAGAAATTTAATCATTTCGGAATGTGAGAAATCAAGAGATAAAAAGCAAACGTTTGGCTCGAATTTAGATTTCATGGTCTCGGGTCTCGATATCATTTCACTTTGTTCGGCTCGGCGATACGACCCCCTCTCAACTCGATTTTACGATAAGAATTTCAAGAAGTGATCCTTAGAATATTGTTGGAGAAGTTTAAAGAATGTGAATTATCTAAGTATAAGTAAGCGTGCCACCTGATTAGAATAAGAATATTTTTAAAGATATTCAGTATCCTCCGCGGTATATGAATCTCTTTCATTAAAAAATATCTCATGTCAATTGATTTGCGAATACGTAAAAGCTATTCATTCCTCTGATTAAAAGAATTGTCAAGACAAGGCTGGTGCGCTTACATTGGAATAAAGTTGAAATATAGGTCAAAAGTTTAATTAAGTCCCAAGATTTAGTTAGAACTTTTACCTGTTCAAGTTCAAGCTCCAATTCCTCATTGGTCAAGTATTCGGCGTCGGTGTCGTCTTCCGTCTGCGTCGCGTTTTCCGACGTCGCCATCGACGCTGCCACAGTCTGCAACAAAAACGAGGACACCGTTCAGTCAGAACACCTGCCATGATTTGGGGATTGGACATGAGGGATGAACCCAGGGAGTACCGAGGGATTCATCTTTGTGGCAGGCTGGCGACATAATATGTTCCTAGTAGAAGCCCAAGTCGGCCATGGTGCGGTTTTGATTTGTTCACTTTGACGCGAGATGAGACTGTCAAAGACCGGCACACGTGCTCTGGAAAATCCGGTTTGAAAACAAACAAAACTTGTTCGTGATTCATGCTGACATTTACAATAATAGGCAAGATTGGCGAGCAAAGATTTCATTAGAATATTTGTGTCGTAAAAATGAAATTTAATATAGAAATTGCCAGGTCATACAGGCTAATGCAGTTTTACAACCCAAAACAAAAGCAATTGGAAACGAGTATAATATCACATAAATCATGATGTTAATTTAAGCCATAAAATAGCGAATTTCCTGGCATGCATTTCCGGTACGCTGCTAAGCCCGTATAGGTAGGCGGCACGGGCCCCTGTTGGTATGGCATGTCTTCGTTAAGGCTTAGAGCCAGCCAATGTTGAGAGTTTAGAGTTGAGAGTTTAGAGTTTAGAGTTTGGGAACCGCAGAGTCTGATTTGTATTCACGACAAGTGTCGCGCGAGCGGTTAGCCGGTAGCTCGGGTACATTTTCTCCAATCTCCCTCACGACTCGATTTGCTTCAGTCTCTCTCACGACGTTAATTAACTTAATTTAACTTAACTTAACACAACATAAGATAACTTAGTTTAACCTAACTTGACCTAACTAAACCTAACCTAACGTAGTTTCTTAACTTATAACTTGGCTCGACCGTTTGGTCCATGACGACACCGTCTTGGTCAGACCTAAAGCATGCAAGCTGCAGCTCTAAGATGTACGGCACAAAAAAATGGACCACGTCGTATGACGTCTGTCCAAGCCAGAAAATAGACAAGTAACAGAATATAGATCATATATACCATATATATATATATATACCATGTATACAGATCACATACAGATCACATATATATATAATAAGAGATCATTTTCTTCCTTTATTGTGTTCGTCTTAAAATGAAACACAGCACTTTTCTCCTGATTTCTTACGATGTAATTCAAGCGATGTAGGTTTTAAAGGTGTCATTTATTTCGTTGTTCAACATCCTTGCTTTTTTCCACAGGTGACTTAGACGACGTTTTATCGCTTGGCTATTGCTCGGGCTTTGATGTCAAGATAAGTTTCCATATTTGCACGATCGGGCATCAAGTATAGGCATAAACAGCGACTCTGACGTCAGTGTGCGTCTTAAGCGTCAACATGTAAATTATCTAAGTTTTTAAAGTGACATAACCGAGCCAAATGATAACACACACACGAAAGGCAAAATTAGGTATATGTGCGATCCTGAAACAATTCTCCATCCGGAAAACGTGTATGAAATACAATCTGAATGTGAGGAGACACCCTTTTGTGTGATCCCCGCCAGACGCATCCCCTGGCGTCGCACCCCGTCAAGGGACTGGTTATGCAGCCAATAAGCACATGACGTGCTGAACACAGGACCAAGCATGATGTGTCCAATAGCAAGCATGTGTAGTCGCCAGGATGGTCCGTGTTGGGGTGCCGTCTGGGGAACAGATCATCGACTCGACCGAGTTGTCGTCAACGCAGTTTGCAGCCGAGACGACTCATCCGTCATACTGAATGGAAATAGCTTTTTGTCGATTTGAACTTGTCTGCGGAACCGCTTGGCTGACTGCTACTGCATTCGGTGAATCAATGCAGTCACCGTTCGGAGTGGAGTACGATGATGGACGCAAATTAATTTATAGCGGTCGTGAGCAGACTGCGCGAGGGCATATTTCGTTCAGGGAATATTCGAAATATGGATGCACTTGCCAAAAGAGCGATCGCAAGATGACGTTTGCGCTGTCGAGAGAATATTTGGCTCGGCATTCTTCAAGTGTAATCCAGGCGAAATCCCGAATGTAGCGAATTACTCCCGATATGTATGCGAGGCGAGCGTATACCTCGTGAAAAGGTATAGCAAAATAAATATCTATTTTTTTTTTTGTGATGTTTGCCGAAGTAATATTTCGCGAGCTTTTATGCGATTCACTGGTTCGTTCTCGTTCTGCTTATGTAAGAGAGATGAAATGTCCGAAGCCCATAACTTTTCTCTGCGAATGCAGCCAACTAAAGATCTTTCATGGGGGGTGGGGGGGGGGGGGGGGGGAAGGAGCGCCTTTGAGAAAGAGCTTCGGATCAAAAGCAAACTCGTCCATCTGAAACAATTGAACGTATTCGCACGGGCCAGAAGAAGCGAAATGTAATTCATGTCTCTGTTCCAGACGGGGAGAGAAACGTCGGAAGAAACAATAAATAATTGTGGATCGGCCAATTGACGTGGCATAAACTTTCGAATTTTGTTTTATTGCCGCCGGCTCGATTTCAGCGTAGAAAGTCGGGATATCAATAAAGCAGAGCCAGTCTGATCGCAAGCCTCGATAAAACACTCTTCTTCAGCCCCCCCCCCCCCCCCCTGTTATAGCGAAAAGCGTTGAAGTCCAATTAAAACGTGTCATCGACCACTGACAATTAATTTCACCGGGCGAAAATTTCCGCTCACTTTAGCGGTACGTTTCCTAATTATCATGCCTATAGAATGAGTCAGTAAAATCTATATGATGTAGACGAAAAAAAATTGACTTGCTATATTTCTTTTAAAAGTTAGATCTCACCACAAAAAGTTGCATACATTTCAAACAAATGACCATAATGCCAAATTCACTTCCATAATGGATAGACACTATAACGTAGCGTAACGATGCCAAACATTGTGTAAGTGCACTAAGCTAAACAACTAATGAGTTTGTTGATCGATCATCATTGGAGCACTTTGCTAGCGCCTTATTAAATGCACTTGCATGCTAATGCAGCACCTAAACAGTGAGTTTAGTGAGCACCACAGAGTCGAACGCAGTAAGTCCATCGTACCGCTCTGAAAACACTCAGCGTGTCCCGGTCCTCGATGTCTTCAGCAACCATCCTGCTCCTCCTGCTACAAACCTCGGCAGCGACGTCCTTGTCCAGTGACCCAATGACCAACTGCATATCGTCCATCGCGAGCAAGTACCTCCCTACTGACCGCCTCCTCCTCGTCTCAATCCCGTCCTCCAGCGGCATCGACTCGTTCCAAGAAATCAACGACAAGACCTCGTGGCCAAAAGTACTGGTCCACGGTAACAATGACGACTCCCGCTGCTCGGAAGGACAATGCTGGCTGGGCCCGGCGTTCAGCGTGCTCGCATTCCTGACCGGCAACGCAACCGAGGAAATCCACGCAGTGCGCGCGTCGGCCAAGAGGCTATTCGTGTGGAACTCGAGGGCGCGTTTCCTCGTGGTGCTCGGCCCCTCCGAGGAGCGCGTTGTCGACCGCGTCACGGCCGTGCTGGCAGACTTGTGGCTCGAAAACGTGCTCAACGTGCTCGTGCTCGTGCCCAGCGAAGACTCCGCAGGTTTACGTTCACAACTTTAGACTAGCCGTATATAAAATCTTCAACACGACCGATATTTGAACTCAGGGTCTTCTAAATTGGCGATGCAGCCGCAGTAGCAGAGCTACTCTCCTGAGAAAACCACGTTAAATTGGTCTCGTGGTCTATCACAAGTGCAATAGACGACTTGCAAGTAGCAGTTTGCAAAGTTTCGGTTCCAAAGTGGCACGAAACTACGAAAACTAAGCCAAATGTAAAGAATTACGCCATAATTTTAAACGTCTAGCTTATAGACGGACACAAACCCTTCTAGTATAAATAATTTCCAAATACTTCGCCTTACGAGTCAGGTCTTTCTAAAGTGCCTTCATTTCACGTACAAATCACAGTGCCCTATTTTGATGGTTTTGTCGCGCCAGTCCATTGGAAGTCAAACGGTCCTTGGGAGTGTGACTACAAATTTCTAGGCTAATGTCTCTCTCCTAGTATAAGGAATTCGGAACAGCACAGCTCCAAACCCCATTTGGCGAACGATTTTCGTCTCCGCCAAGACCATTTTGCTGAATGACTCTCGTGTCGCTCCCAGGCGTCGACGTGTACTCCTGGTTTCCGTTCGCGGAGGTCGGCAACTGCGGTCGCCGCGTGGTCCCCGTCCTCCTGGACCGCTGGCGACACGGGGGCTTCCTCGCGGGCAGCCAGCTGTTCCCCGACAAGACGAGACACTTCCTTGGCTGCGCATTGCGCGCAGCGTCCTTCTCGCTGCCCCCGTTCGTCCTGCCCAGTCTGCAAGCCGGCGTGGAGGTCGCCATTTGGTCGGAGGTCACCAAGGTGCTCAAGGCGAGCCTCAACATCGTCGTCCCGGAGGACGGACGCATGTGGCCGAGCACCATGTACATGGTCATGCTCAGACAGGTGGATGCCGCACTCGTTTGTTTTCACTTGAGAATAATGTAAAAACAAGCCTAACTTTAGCACTTATTAGCAACTCTATCAACTAAATAGAAAACTGTTGTACAAACGGGTAAGAATTCTTAGACGTCAGTTAGCGAAATGTTGAGAATCGTTTAGTAGACTTCTTAGCATTTATACCCGGTTTGTTGAACAGTTCTTTTGAAAACAAGTGCTAAGATAAGAAGCTAGGCGTGCGTCGAATGTTGTTTGTAGACCACATTCAAAAGGTCATTCCAGAGACGATTAAAATCATGTGTGTAATGCTTCTCCTATGGGGTTACATTTTAAAACGTCCGTATTGACTCTGGATACAGCCTTTTTGAATGTTGTCTATTGTTTTGTCTCCTTTCATTTCTGTTTATCAATTATTTCCAATTATCTTATCTTCCAATCATTAGCCATCTTCGGTCACCGTGATTTCAATTTTATTGTCATGGTATTTCATATATACCTACGCAATATTTGAACGGACTGTCTAGATGGAATAAAGTTAATTTTATTTAAATACCATAATTTAGGAACGTTTCCTAACCGACCGCATTTTAATCCAATTTCCTTAGCATCAAATAACTGATGGTATCAAAAAATAACTGTTCTCGAAGATAAGAATACTAAGAAGTCCACTAAATTAAATTCTTAAGTCTCGTGTCTTCTGTGTAATTTCAGCACTAGTTTTCAAAATTTCTCAACGTTTCGCGAACTATACTGTCCACTTCTTCATGGGCTTCAAGTGAAGTGGACTTCTTATCATTCTGCCCCAATTTGTAAAGCAGTTTTTGTGAAAACTAGAGCTATAATTAGGAGTTAGCCACGAGTCTAAAAAATGTTTCAACCCATGAAATACTTTTTTCTCGTGCATTCTCGAGGTGGATCTCACGTTCGGCGGATTCGAGTATTTCGCCTTGCCTCGCGACCAAAAGTTCGAGATGACTGTCGACTACGAAGAGAGCCACCGCGTGTGGGTCGTCCCCAAGGCCCAACGGGTCGCCCAGTGGATTTCGCTAGTCATCCCTTTCGAGTCCACCCTCTGGCTGCTGCTGGCCGGCACCCACGTGGTCGTCGACGCCGTCCTCTACCTCCTGGCACGGTCGACGCCCAGTGCAGAGCGCGGCGCTTTCCGCAGCGTCAGCGACGTCGTTCTCTACGGCATCGCCATCCTCCTGGGAGGCTGCGTGAGTCCGTTGCCACGTGGGCTTCGCCTGCGACTATTTCTCTGTCTCTGGGTTTTGTACTCTGTGGTTGTGAGCGTCGGCTACCAGTCGTCGTTGGTGACCGTCCTCACGACGCCGCACTACGAGAACCAGGTGTCTGACGTGAACGGAATCGTCCGCACGGGTCTGCACGTGTGCGGCCACCCAGCCTATCGCAGCTCCTTCCAGGTGAGAACGTTCTTCCAAGAATAAACGTTTACGAAGAATACAAACGTAAGCGAGGGCTGTGGACGGCTGGCTGGTATGTTTGCGAAGGCTTAAGTGCTTCATGATCGTATCCGATACTTTTTATGTCCTAATAATTGTTGCAAAATTCTGAAGAAATCAGTGCATGGAGGAAAAGTAAATAGGGGTACCTGACATAGCTTGGTGTCCAAATGTTTGGATTTACGCGGAGCTAAGCATTTTTTAAACAACCTCATTTAAGCAATGTTAAGGAATTATTTGAGGCTAAGTTATGTACATCTTTGGGTTGTGGTTTAGTTAGGTACATATATGTATCCTTTCTCAATACAATGATATTTTTTCAGAATTTTTCGAGAATTTTTGGGACGCAAAAAGTGTCAGTTGCGGAACTTCTAGATCGATAAAACGAAGCCACTCTCCGTGGTAGAGCACTGGGAAATTTCATGGACCGCCGACCGACCACAATCCTCTTAATCAAACCTAAGATGTCCGGCACATTCGATTTCCAACAAAACGTACATATCAGTCCAGTGGACTCAATCGGAAGCCAAGCAAATTTTAGAGCTTAGTTTTGGAGGTTCAGTCGTTTGTTTTTAGGTAGCGAACAAATTCAAATTTGTGAATCAAGTCTAGTGAAGTCTAGTGAAGATTTATACGCTAAAATGAACAGTTTGTCCAGCATAAGGTAGGCCATCCATCATGGCGGCTTATCCGATACATCGCACGAAAGGTTCACCAACTTACAGAAAAAAATACACTGGTGTTAGTTCTTGAAGTTTCTGGGTATTTGGCATAGTGTCACTCTAACTGCTCAAATTTCCTTGTTGTTTTGGTTTTGTTTCAGTTTCGTTTATTGTTTTATATTATTTGTGGTGTGATGACTGTACGAAGAATTTTTTTTAAAAAATGATCGAAAAATCCCGCCCACGAAGAGAGCTTAACTTGTGGGGGGAAATTATTGAACCTGGCTAGGATGGCTATCTTCTACGGCTTACCTTATCCTGAAAATACCACACAAAATGTGTTAAAATTTCGTTTTTTTCGTCTCCGTTGTGTGAAGGACGCCGCGGCCTTGAGCGAAGACGATCGGCTTTTATACGAGCGCTACGAGCCTTGCCTTGACGTGAAGTCGAGCCTGGAGCGACTAGCGAAGGATCGGAACATGGCCTTCCTCACGTACGACAAGGTCGCCACCTTCTTCGCGCTCAACCACCCCGCTCCCGACGGCCGTCCACTCGTCTTCCAGCTGGCTAAGAGGGTGGCCACGTCGAAGAGGATCGCCTACGTCTACAGGCAAGGGTGCGATAGGGCCGTACCTAGGGCCAAAGCCAGGGCTTTCATAGTTTGCCAAGGGATAGGGTGGTAGGCGCACCTTCACCCTTTGATCATCTTGTTAAATTTATGGATTTGTTGACGATTCTGTCGCAACAATGTGTATCAAAGTCCACTGGATTTGCGGATGCTCTCCGGGCCTTTGGTTTCAGATGGCATCGTGTTTTTAAGGTGACGTGCTCTGTTTTTGGATAAGCTTGGCTTCAAAAGGTTTGTAAATATCTCAAAGTGAACGAATTTGCGAAATATTCTGAGCCATTTTTTAGAGCCGAATCGTCCTTAAAGCTGACGAAGCTGAAGAATATTAAAATGACTTCAAAATGCCTGCCTACTACCTGTCGGAAACCCTCTTGCTTACATGGCAATTGCTCTACCAGCTGAGATAAGAAGGCTACTTAAAATTTGTGAGCCTTGTCAGTTTTTATGAGTATTTTTGACTCCTATTGGAGAAAGAAATGGACCACGTTTCATCCCTTTAACACCCAGATACTTGTATGTTCCCGACTGCACCGTACGCGCAGCGGCCACCCTCTTCTCGAGCGCTTCAACGGCATCCTGTCCCGGCTTCTTGAAGGTGGCTTCATGGAGCTGTTCGCGGCCAGGTTGTCGGCGGAGACCGAGGCGAGGGCGTATCACACGGAACAGCGGAAGGCGGCAGGGAGCACGGCGTTGACGTTCTACCACATGCAGGGGGCGCTTAGGATGCTCGTCGTCGGTCTGTTGGCGGCGTTCGCGGTGTTTGTGTTGGAGGTCGTGTACTTCAAGGTGAAGCGGCGGCAGGACGACAGGTGTCGGCCCTTGCCGTTCGTGCTTTAGTCCTGTTGCCTGGTTATAGTTCGATATTTATACGATGGCCACTTCAAGGACTCTCTTAAAAAAGTCCATCATAAGAGCAAAGTCAACCAGCATCCATTCAAAGGGCCATAGGAGTAGTAAGCTTATAAAAATGTTAGCATTTGTCACGTTTTTCGCATAGAAAAGGATTATTTTCCATGTAGAAGTATTTGTTTTAAATCACTTATTTTATTTCTAGCGCACGAATTACTTGGTTAACATGTATTCGGTCCGTGGCCTCCGTAAAGTGGGAAAGTTGTGAAGCGAATTTATTAATTTTGCTTAATATTATTTTTAATTCTTAGCGTTAAGCTTGAACCTGTATAACTTGCCCCATGTTTTATAATGGAAACAAGAGCGAAGATATGTAGTATACTATAATTATTATTTAGGGAAGAAGCGTTTAGAATGGTTTAGAAAATTGGAGTAAATGGAAGACGGAAGCTGAAAGGATACCAAAGATTGCATTTGCAATCGGATATGAACGGAGAAGAGTGGGAAGACGAAGAAAACGTTGGTTGACGCAAAAACAAGAGATGTGAAACGGAGAGGTGAAGATTGGAAAGAAGTGAATGAATTGGTGGAACGAACAGAGGTAGAAATAGAAGAGAAAGAAGAAAAGGAAGAAAAATAAAGGATGTTGGGGAAGGTTTGGTGAGCCTTTCTTGGAGAGTAGTCCTAGCTTATTTCCGAAAGCAACTTATGAGATGTTTGTGTTAATAAAGTATATTATTATCATAAAATGTTTTTTTTAATTTACATTCGTTGCTGGTAAGAGAGTTGGGGGGGGGGGATGAAATCGAAAAGACGTAAGTCTCTTTTGCTGGGAGTAAAGGAGTTCGTTTAGGTTGCAGAGATGATTGTTGATGAGGACACTCGGAGGCTGAAGTCGAATGAGGCGCGTTTGGGGGTGTCTTGAAGGAGGAAGAAGATACATGCAGATTTTAGTGCAGACATGGGATGGGCTGGGTGGGGAGGTGTGAAAGTGGGTGGTGGAACAGATTGGCTCTATGAGTTCTCGTTACGAGAGCTTGTACGAACGCGATGGACAACGAATGCTCTTCCATGATGTGGAGAAAGTTACAGAATAACCCCCCTGCTTGAATCGCGTGGCGTGATCGTTTAGCATCTAGAAAGTTCTAGTTCTGTTGAAACGGACGATTGCGGAGAACGATCGGCTAGTGAAATAGACATCAAGGCTTGCATTGAGCTTGAATCACACTCTAGAGCGGCGTTGCATTAGCGGCCAGGCTACGGCCAGGCCGCAGTGAAGCGTTGCAATACAGCCGGTCTCACCCCCCTAGCAAGACCGGCCGCGATTTGGCAACCAGGCCGCAGCCACGATCTGAGAACGACCAGTCGAGCGGTGGCGTGATTTTCGCGGGCGATTTGAGCGCTCCTCGTGGCAATTTAACCTATTTACGCCTGGTATATACATCTTTGTAAAGTAGTTAACTATTAAACGAGACTTCCATGCTGTTGTGGTTACCGATGGCTAGACAGTCACCGATGAGATTTTTTTTTTTGGCTTTCGAAATAAGTACCTAATTTTCAAAAAAACTGTTAGTAGATGGGTTTAACTGCTGAGAACTTCTAACGAACAAATTGCCAACGTTTCGCAGTTTGTTTGTTAGAATTTCTCTGCAGTTAACCCCATTTACTAACAGTTATTTTGAAAACTATTGCTAACATTAGACAGAAGACACGAGTCTTAAGAATTCAATAAGTGCCTTATTGGAAGCTACCAAACTGTTACTCGGTCGTTTCTTTGGCGTCAAGTCACTGCAAATGTTTCCGTTGAATTACATGCTCTGCCCCCTCCCCCGTCAGACGGCCAAATAGCCACGGCCTGGCAAGCTAAAGCAACGCAGCCTAGAACAGTGACTCTCATGACGTCGACTGTTCGTGCCGATAATGAACGTGACGCCTCCAGTGTTTCTTAGCCGCCGTCGTCTCGATCGACGTCGTCATCCCCGCGTCACACGTCACGTCACACGTCACGTCACTCGCTGGCCACGGGCGACAAGAATGCGCCAACTATTTCGTCGGAATGCCGCTGGCGACGTTGGCTAGCTGACGGACACTGCGTTAGACCACCACGTCGCCGGCCAGAACGAACACTTATTACAAGGATTCAGATGTTAGATGACGTTTGGTATGATGATCTTAACTGATTCAAATTCATCGTTTGTATCGAAGGTGCACTCAATACACCGTATTTCCAGCATAAGGTACGCCATCCATCGTGGCGGCTATTTCGATTAATCACAAGTAAGGTTCGCCAACTTACAGTATTTCTAGCATAAGATAGGCAATTCACTATTGCGGCTATCTCGATAAATCGTATTTAAGGTTCCGATGATTCCGTGATCTCTCACCGAGCCCATTTCACTCAAATTCACGGATAGTCTCTCTCTTTATCTAAAGGACACGGCGGCCTACTTACCACCTCCAATTCCATTCGCTGTCCCCTTCCAGACAAGCTTCGGGGAGTTTTGTACCTTGTGTGGTCTGCCCGGAAAGAAACATTTCTTTGTGGCCTTCCCACATGCAACGTACAGTTCAGCGCATCCTCACAGTATCCCACGTGTTAAGAAACTAATCGAGTTGGTCAGATTGTGATTGCAGCATAGCATCACCTGTTCCAGAGCGACCTTTGAAATATGTCAAAGATTCTTAGGTCAATTCCCTTGTGAGATCCACCATAAGTATACATAAATTTCACTTCACACATGTCATGGTCTGCTTAGTTCAGCTAGTAAGCGCAACGGTCATGAAAACCGGAGGTCCGGGATTCGATTCCTCGAGCAAGCAGACATTTTAAAGTGATATAAATATTATAAAATTTTTAAAACTCATGTCTTCTGCCTAAAACAACTGTTAGTGAACGGGTTTAACTGCTGAGAACTTCTAACAAACAAACTGCCAACGTTTCTAACGTTTGCTAACTATACTGAAAGCTCCTTCGGACAAGTGCCCCGAAGAAGCTTTCAGTACAGTTAGCGCCAGTTTTACAACTTTTATTAACTATGAGTTAAGCGCTGTCCATTGGATTAAATTGCTATCGCCATGGTAACAGCCAACCACATGCATGGAATTGATTTTGTTTCTGATGATTAAATCCTAACTCAAGGTTAAGAAAAGTTATAAAACTGGTCCTGAGCGAAACTTTGGCAGCTTGTTTGTTAGAAGTTCTCAGCAGTTAAACCTATTTTCTAACAGTTTTTTGATATAAATATTCTTCGCGAACAGTTATCTGTGAAAATAATCTCAATTACCGAACTGTATCCGTCCGCACATTAAAATGGCGTGTACGTTGCGTGACAATTCGCGGATTCGCATTAGGCAAGGCAATCACTGCCGAGATTAGCGTTCATGGCGTGGAATGATCCGACGATCTATCTAGAAGGCCGGGGAAGTTAACTCTCCCAAGCACGACCTGCAAACGTTCCGTCGAGGGATGGCTTTAAGTTAACACCCCCCCCCCCCCCCCCCCCCTCCCTTACGC
>QKMV01002844.1:0-11698 GCA_003287335.1 Lednia tumana
GGGGGGGGGGGGGGGGGAGGGGGGGAACGATAACTTCCCGATACGTGAAAAACACGTCACGAGTATTTAGCAACTTGGGGGTACGATGGGCTCGAAGCAAAGCACAAACTAAAGTAATTAGGAAACTGCAGAACTTTAAGCGGACGGCGAACTTGAAGACGATAACACCCATTAATTGGCTAAATTGTTTCTTCGTTTATTCGCGCGCTGCTGTGAGATGCAATTTCATTGCACGCGTTGCGACACACGGTTATAACCCAGCAGAAAAAAACGTTTCTCATGTTTGAACTTCACTTACGTTGATCTTGATACAAGCCAGAGCTACGAGACTTTACAGTTGTCTAGACTCTAGACAAACTTTGCCCACGAAATGCGACGTATAGTTCTGGTTGACGATTACTAAGTCAAAATTATGTTCACGACGTGCATTTTGCTTTTCGCTTTTTTCCAGGCTGCCCGTAGCTGGATCGAAGCCAACTTCCAGAAGCGCGACTGCGTGAAGTTCATTGCAAGCCAATCCGACGAGCACCGGTAAGTGGCTGTAATCGCTAATTACCTGCCAGTTAGTTATTTCCCCGTGTTGCAGCTAACTCGGTTAGCACTTAACCTTACAGGCCTTGAGCCTCTTTCACAAATCATTACAGGCTCGGCAGCTCACTCGGGAGTACATGGTCGTCTTCAAAGATAAGGAGTAACTCGATTTGACGACATAGGAAAGGTACACCTTCCAGGGCCTCGGCACTGGGCTGAATATTAACATGCATACTTCGTGAAAGTAAACCCAGACCATGTTTTTTGTCCCTAGTCAAAGCACAATTGCCATTAGCACAAGAAGAACAAGTAACGGCTCCATTGCCAGCTCTGGGATTAAAGCAGACCAGATTTTTTGCAGCTTTAGCTAGGTACTTGCACGCCTGGCCGTTGGGGTTGTTATGTTTTGGGTAGTTTTCTGCCGACCCATTAAAGCTAGTGCCAATTGGGCATCCCGCCAAATTGCAATTGGTGCCATTGTCCCTCGGATGCATTGAAAATGCAGCTTGCAGTTCGGACCACGACTGCCAAGGGGTAAAACGATGAAAATATTTACTTTAGTGGCACGCCATCCAGGAGGTTGTTGTTTTTTGATAACGGACTTGTGAATTATTCTAAGCGCTGTAGCTAACTAAAGTTAGGTGAACAAATAATGCAAACATGTGAATTACGTGCTCCACATAATGAATAATAAAGGTAGCATAAAAGGTACTTCATAATTGTATCTCGTCGGATCATAAAGAACCAAACTGCGATAACATACCTATTGTATTTGTACTGGTAGGATTATAATAGTATGTGCGTGCTACGTTGCTAGCTATTTTAATATGCCACAAACGCTATTTCCATTTCAACCATCGCTTTGTTTTGCTTTTAAGTTTACCTCATTCATTTGCTTGGCGAAGCAATTTCTTCGTTGAAATTAACCTCGTGCTTTCTCGCTCCTCGTGACAATACGGAAATCTCCTCAAAAAAATCTTTCTTTATGCTGTTCTGCTTAGATTTTCACCTTGAGCACTTTTTTCTTTGTCTTTCCACGAAGTATTTTACGTGGGTGATGTAATTTGAAAATCGGCATTTATTTGGTGGCTCAAAAACGCCCTGCTTTTTTCCGTAGGTAAGTGACGTATTATAATTTTTGTGAAAGTCAGTATCAAGCCGATATTTCCCAATTCTGAATTCTTAGACTGACACAACTGAGCCAAAAAACGACACAATTTAATAAAAGTACATTCGTGGTCTATAGAAAAATGCCCGCATGTAAAAAAGTACAGAGAATGCAATCTGGACTTGAGACTAAAAAACGGTATTTTTTTGTACCGAAGTTTGTCGATAACTCTATGTCTCATCTGTTGGACACATTTCTAAGATGATCTGCATCCAACTGATCCTAGTATCGGCACCGCATACCTCCATTACACTCTATTACGCTCTATTACTCTCTATTACCTTCTATTAGAGCGCACGCTATTATTAATATTGAGATATAGCAGCAAACAAGCACGGAATTTGCTTCACTAATTGAGAACCAGATTCTCCGGTTTACGTTTCAAGACGCGCTCCGCACCTTGTAATCACGTTTAATTACGACTCAGATGATCTTCCTCGATCTAAATCTGCTGTTTTCAGCATCCCCTTTTACCTCCAGCTCCCATGTCGTCGTCATCGTCGACGGCGACGTCGTCGTCACTCAAACTCCAATTCGAGACAATTTTCTGTTTTACGTGCACCGCGCTCACCGTGCTCGCTCCCGTCGTCAAATGCAGACGACTTTGCCAACAATGCAGTTTATGGGAAAGCGACGTCGGCGGCCGGGTTTATCTTTGCCGCGTAACGCCGCGTCGATCGAGCTGCACCTGTTTTATCTGTAATCACCCTCTTGAGCTGGCGAGGGTTGGCGTGCCGCGATAAAAGTAATACTCGATCCAATACGTAGACAGTTCATTGATTTCTGATACAAATAACACACACTTTCAGAGAGTGGCTTACTTTTATAAGGGTAGATCTTCGGCAAGCTTGATGAAAATAAATTCCACGCCCTTTTATTCCCTTCGTCGACATAAAAAAAGGCTACCTTTAGATTCACAGATCACACAAAGCGCTCGTCCGCAAATCGATGACGCACTAATGAAATTTCTCTTTGGACATAATGGAAATCTATGGCCAACAGATTCGACTCAAACAGATTAGTGATCAGTGAAGCGGCATCAAAATATGGCTGCCATCACATCGCATAAGCTCTGATCGTCCATTCTTATTCTTCTTCTTCTCGAGAGAGAATACCAGGGTTGGTTGCCCGGCGCGCCGATCCCGTCGTGGGGTCTGCGGCGTGCGCGTGATGGCGCTGCCTTCGATGCACGCGAACGCGGATTAGCACGGCGGCTGCTGATCGCGTTGCAGACCGACCTGCCGCTTAAGCCGCTTAACACGGACCTTCTACGACGTGCGGCGAAGCTGCTTTTAGCAACGCTGGAAAGCTGACGAGAAGAATCCGGTGGAATAATAATATTTCCAGCCAGGCTCACACTCTGTGGAACATCTAGAAACGTATACAATGCGGGGATGTTGTTTTAAAGCTGGTCTAGCTAGACCAAGCATTGAAGCTTAATGGATTGTGTTTCCAGATCAAAGCTTGCGGCTGGGTTTTGTTGGAAAGAGACTTGTATTTTGTACTCTTACAAGACGAAACGCAACTGTCAGTATTTAAGAAATGCACTAATGTTATCGTCGTTGCTTACCAAATCCAATTAATTCCCACCTAGCGGCGACCGAATGCAGCAATAATTCACGCCGTGTGGCGAATGAATAAGTGATGACTTGAGATTGAGCTCGTGGGACGAGGTGGAAGTTAGGCAGACATAAAGTTAGCGCTTGTTCGCTCGCGAGGGCGCTCGGTCGTTTGCTCTCGGAAGCTTTAGCGGGGTACAATATTGACCTCGGGAGCTGAGTTCCTGGGTTCGACTGCCGTTGGCCGATATTGGATGCGTTCAGCTTTAAATGCCGATTGTTTGTCGCTAGGATTTGCCATCGAACGGATATATATATATATTTAGATTGGAGTGGTGTGTGCATATAATACCTACATATACATGCATACATATGTATATAGGTAAAACTAACGTTGCAGGGATGATTTCAATTCAACACGTCAGGCTGTATTGAAATTTGTTTTGTTTGGTTTACGATGCACTGGAGTTCGCATGATGGAAAATGCAGCATTTTTGACGAGAAAAATAACCTCACACCTGCGTCGTGGTGCAGCAAGCGACGCGAAAGTGCACTCTCACGAAAAACTTTATTATTCACTGGATTTTTTGTCGCACTTTTCAAAAGGTTAAAATTTCTCGTTCGTTTCGCCGTTCAACGCCAAACAGCGACGATAATGTAAGAAGGCTCTGGAGACCAAACCTGCCTGCTTGATTCTCACCGTCACTTGTCATCGAAAACGACGTCGCCGAAATGTGTCTTGTAATGAAAATTTCCAGCTTGCAATGTCTCCCAAGTTTCTCCAGATGTTACTAAAGCTCGTGAGAAACTTATACCGTTCCCCTCGATTTCAACGTCGCCACTCTTCCCGAGACCAGTCAAGCGGAAAACGGGATAGCGTCGACTCTTCGCAGAAAACAGGATTCCACACTGTGGGTTCATTCAACGTGTTGCTCTCTGTTCCATGCTGCTGCTGCTGCCGCTGCGTCAAATCCACGGAAATCCTGGTATTTCATCCACACCCGGGATTGCACCGCGTAAAAAGTAGTGCAGCGGTGAATTTACTCCCACTTACCGCGATAAATTTACTGCGCCGATAAACTACAAACGCCAATCGAATGGGGGCACCGATAAAATGAAATAAAATAGAGCTGCGCGGAACTTCGGTTCTCTCCGCGATAGAATCGGATGGTCTAATCCATCAATAAAACATAAGCGCGTCGCGAACTGTAGCAATTTTTCGTTTCTGCGATAACTTTAGTGCGAGGGCTGTTTCTTCTCGCAGTGGAGTACGTAATGTCCCTCATTCGAAGCAAACTAGCTCAGGGATGTGTTACCTTCAACCCCGAACGCATTCTACTAGCGAATCTAGACCGCCATTGCGAGCCATGAGCGATGAACGCATGTATTATGCATGTTGTCGGGTCGAAATCACCCAGCAGCATGACTGCTTACAAACAAGACACGACTCCTTTCCAGCGAAGATTCACACCCAGTTTGACGTTGTTTCGCACAAATAATATGCCTATATGACCACATTACACACGCCCCAAAACCGAGCTTGGCACTAACTCCAGGTTTGCGCGACGCCCTGAGCACATGAGCGTAACTCAAGTTTATGGCTACGTCTGTAAAGAAGTTGTTAAATAAAATAACGCGGAAGATTACAGGCTCGTTAAAACCACGATGCTGGAGGCAGGAAATTATGAGTCCCCAACTTCTCGAGCAGCGGATAATCATTTGCTCGTCAGACTTGAGTGGCGGTTTTCTCGTCATAACAATTACTCGACGTGTAATCAGCACATTACGCTTAGCTGCCACCGCGAGTGCATTGCTTGCAAGCCCGAGGATTTGTCCCGAGAGCGAAACATACTATGTGCTGTACCGTGGCGCGCGCGTGTACTATATATAGCACGCTAACCGCTAACTTTGCCCAGTTTCGGTGTTCAAGACGTCGAAACTTTGGCAACTGGATCAAAATCGAAGCATTACAGCAAAGTGCACCGCGCTGTTCTTGATGTGTTGCAGTAATGGAGTTTCACATGGTCAGTGAATTGGATGATATCGAATAAAGTTCTCCCTTTGTTTGATGCAAGTGGCATTATGACACTCACGTATATACTATTGTGTTGAACGGATGCAGGATTGCAATGCGGGGCATCTCAACTCGACTCCCGGTAGGGGTGAAGTTTTAGAGTACCAATAAACTGCCTCGAGAAGCCGCTTATTTGCATTTAACGCCTTGTTGGGAGCGAACCGATATACTACTATAGTTTCGGATTCGGCCAAATTGAAGAAAAAGCTGGCGAAAGAGTGGACGCGGCAGATGATGACGCAGTCGATAATGCTCTCTCATTGGGAAGATAACCGATAAATTGTCATTTCTCTGTAGCGTTGTTCTCCCCCCAAAAGCCTTCTCTTCCCATGTGCGGATCCAATTATTTCCCCACTGCAGATAAGAATGCTTTTCTCAGTTTCGAGGACGAATTCCAATCAAGAACGCGAAACGCCCCCAATTCTGTCGTTCACGCGTGCGCCCGAAAAACGCAAACAACGAAAATATAATAAAAAGCTCGTTAATATCTCCCGTTCTTGACGGGGGACTCTTGGAAAGTATAATTTAATGGCTCGATTTGCATGTCGCAGTGACAAGTGTGAGCGCACCTTTCTCTCTGTTACCGAGAAGTAATATCCATCTACGCTAATTGGACGACGGCGATCTCGTGTAATATTCAATTCTCGCTCCTTTGACCAGTCAGTAGACTATCCAATCGCTCTTTGATCTTTCAATTTAGACGCCGAAGCGCGCAATGAAGTCAAACGGCGCCGGGTTCGACTGCTGGCTGCAAATATCTACGTGCTCTGTTTGCCAAGACTTGCTTACTTGTGACCTGGAGAATTATTAGATATGCCACAACTCATTCTAAGAGCGCACTGCCCTGCTCTTAGCACAAGAAAACATAGTCATACACATCAATAGTCACTCGTTGAATGTAATCACTTCCAGCTCGAGTTGGTACTTCAGCGCTCGAAGGGGTTGCAAGGAAACTTGAGCCTCATTCCATCAGTAATACTCGATTTTACCTCGATTTGAGACCATACAAAAATAGATATATGTGTACGTGTGTACGAAAAAAAAGTACGGATTTGACGTCACAAGCATATATCTGAATGGTAAGTCAACGAATACAAGTGTCCTTAGTTAAGCAAGTGTACGAGTTTAAAGGGGCTTCAACCCTCTACAATTAAAGTTTCATGTAGACTTGAATGCATCATGCCAGTATAAAATGCCATTCCATAAAATGTGTCTGAAATTCTATGCATTTATACAAATTATTTATATATTTCCGTCAACTTCTCTATCGACGTAAGAATAGCACAGGAATATTCGTAAAATACGACACATTCCTTTGATGATCACTTACCTGACTAAAATAACCTACCTATGAAAGAGTCAATTGGTTATAGAACGTAGGAAAGATGTTTCTGTGTACCTCTAAATTTCTAACAACAATTTAGCACTGACTTTTTGAGTTTAGAGGGTTACGGCCTCTTTAAATGCGGTCTGACGTTTCTGACGGTTCCACACACTTGAATTCTAACATGCTTGTAATTCGGACATTGCTTGAGACTTCATACCCATACTTTCTTTGGGGTGACGGTCAGGCTTCAATCTACTTGGCTGGTCTGGCCCGGCCAGTATGGAGTGCTGAAAACTCGAAATCCCCTTGGAAGCTAGGAGGCACGCCCGTGATTTTGATACTTTATTGGTTAAGTCTAGAAAAACCGTGCGTTAGATCTCGACTAAACTGTAACAGAATGTTAACCATGATGCGATACGAGTATATTCTACGTTTGATACAAATCTAAATTCAGGATTCGCAGCTACAATGAAACAAATGCATCTTAAACACGGCCAATTCAAATGACGTATGTGCTCTCATGCGACTGTGCTTTGCGATTTAGCTGAAATACCTACTGAATGTACACTCACGGAAACATACATCGGTCGCTGGGAGAGAGATACAAATTACTAGTTTCAATGAGTTTCAATGGAGCAAACGTGATTTGCTATCAAAAAAACTGCTGGTAAATGGGTTTAACTGCTGAGAACTTCTAACAAACAAACTGCCCACGTTTCGCTCACTATATTGAAAGCTTCTTCGGGGCAAGTCCTGCAGACATTTAGTAACAGTTTTTTTTGAAAACTAGTGCTGAAATTAGGCAGAAGACATGCGTCTTAAGAATTTAGCATTTGCTATCTTTTTTATCGACCAATTTATGATTTATTGAGTGTTCATGTCGCCATGCAATGTAAATACTAAATATTTTATCAGTTCTATCGACATCTGACGCATAGTCTAGAAAATATCGACCTAAAATGCGACTTGCGCCTGTGCCTCCTATTTTTACTTTTTTTCCAAGCCAAGCAATTGGCCTAGGTCGCGGTCGTGGCAGCAAGCCTGGTGATAACGCCAGGCTATCGGTGGCGCGCCTAACTGGGTCACCCATGAATAATTATTGCCGTCGCCGAAATTCGCCCATGGAAATGTAGAGCTCAGAGCTCGCGCGAACACGAAGTCTAGAAACTCTGATAAACGAGCTTTCTGGCCCGAAAGACGACTTCGTACTTAACCCAACTGAAAACTTGTGAGAACGTCGTTGCGAGAAGCAGGCGGGAAGTCGAGCGGGCTGCAACAGTTTCGCGAGGTAACGTTTGGTGTGTGTGTGTGTGTGTTTGTGTGAGAGAGAGAAAGAGAGGGGGGGGGGGGGGGGGGGGGGCCTTCCGGCCTGTTGGGGTGCTGGGGTAATGAGGGGGGGAGGGGGGAGAAAACAAAACGGGGGGCAAGTTTTGAGAATTCGCCCGGCGGACGGAATCGTCATCGACGTCGACGGGACGCAAGACTTTTCCAGACTTTCCCTTGGCGTGCATTCCGACGTGTCAGTCTCGTTACTCTTGATTTTGTAATTTTCAGTTCATTTCATTGCTATGGTACCTGAAAATACCAAACATAATTACAGTTTAGAAGCCAAGTGTATTTCTTACTGGCACGTTAAGTTCACAATTTTTTTTTCTGCTTTTTCAAGGGTAAAATCGAAAAACATTAATTAAACGCCGAGTTGTTTTAGAACTTAAGAAGAAATTACTTGCTGCTTCATCAGGGAATAGTCAATTTAATTTCAAACGAATCTTGAAGAATTCACTTCACAACACAAGAAAATAATCTAGACGTCAGGAGAGTTATGCAAAATTAAGTTACTTTTGTATCACGGAAGCTACGAAGTTACTTTAGCATTCAAATCAATCACCGCTAGGGCGTGTGACTTGGCAGATGCTCTGAGGTGCGAGGTTTACACGCGAAGAACAAATGCTGCCGTGACACTGCACCATTCACCCCGGCCTCTCGAGTAACCTGCCACCAATCGTCTCTGCCCGAAAATGCCGGCTGGCGAAGGGGGTGCGTTTTCCATGTCGGCGTCGAGGGTGCGTGGTAAGGCGAGGGGGGTTGGGGGGGGGAAGAGCCTGTTGCTCGAAGACATGCGATGGGCGGAAGGTGGTCGTCATCTCAGCCACAGGTCATCTGGGAAAGAGAGTAACTTCGCCGACGGGACATGCTTCACAACGGCTTCATGTGACGAAATGGAGGAAACGTGAAATGGCACTGATTTTGCAGACCCGACGGTATGGTAGACGTAATTGGTGAAGGTACGGGAAAATCAGAATCGTCGCCTCCATGAGGTAGACATTATTGCGTGTCTGTCAAGGAGACCGACGCAGTCTTCCGTAATTATTCTTCCCTTAAGTGCGAAAATAATTTGAATTTGAGTTAGAAGTTCGCATCAAATATGTACCCTGCCGTTTCATTGGCGTGGAACAAAATAATACTCAAAAGGGAGTTTCACCTAGCATCATCCCCCCAAATGTTCCAAACCCAATAAGCCAAGCCTACCCATTTTCAGTTTTCTTTCCTCCTCTTAGATTTGGTTGTTATAATGCATGAAATGATAGATAATTGTTTGCTTATTTCTAGAACTGTTCATACTAAAAAAATGACGCGTGTCAGTCAACTAAAATTGTTTTATTGCCTTTAGAATAAAATTGTTGTATCGGACGTAGCCTAGATTAGAATTTGTAAATTCAGTTTACATGACAGCTAAGCAAATAAACGAAGCGTTACGCATCGAGCTATTGATGAAATGGAAAATAGAAATAGCGAATCAAACTCGAGCGGCAATGAAGTAGTTGTCGGTGTTGGCAAACGCAGCTTTAAAGCTGCAATCGGCCAGAATTTGCCTACGATTGGCAAGCTACGGAAAAGTTGGGGAAAGCGTGTTTTCAGACAACACGACGTGAATACAACTGTGTAGCTTGAACCCTTGAATCCATACTTTATGACATGGCATCAGTCATTGTTTGTAAAGTCCCGCGTTAATATTAAACGCGAAGCTAATTACACGTACCTACTACGAGTACTACCGAGATACACACATGCCGATGAATTATACACAGCTCGTATGCAGTGCACAAAAATGCAGTCTGCTAGTGCCATTATTCTACAGTAATACCTAAACACCAGCATAGGTCGAGCAAATGTGTAGGTGGTAGGTACTACATTATTGGTGGAATGCGTGTCCACGAATTCCGCGAGGCGGTGCATTTAATTCGATCGAGCAGGTGGGAAGGGAGAGGTTTATAATTTAGCGGACATTACTGCTTTTAGGTTAATTGTACCAATTATCTAGTCACCACGGCTACACCACGTATCCAGATGGGCCAGCATTTGCTAAGTAGTCCCAGGGGCTTAGACATATTTTTTTAGAATTAAATGAGCTTGCCGTTCAAGATTTCCAGCCACATTTAGAAGCAAGAATGGAAGATGCCGCTGGAAACGAATTTTTCTCATTCGTTGACAGTTGACCAAAAATCTTTCTCCAGATTGCTTGATTCCGGAGTTTTTTTGAATAGAACTAAAGCTCGAGGCGAACAGTTTTGATACCAAACAAAATTCTCTGCGAAAAAACTAGTGCGCTATTTTCTACCAACTTCTGCGTTAAAATCACATACTTTGATAGAAAAAGGACGACATCACCGAATTCTGTCGCGATTTTCGCACGTACTACGCCCGCAAATGTAGATCCATCACACGGATTTATGCCACCATCGGTGAGGTTGACTGAACGATTTTCATTGTGAGCTGTACCTCGAACAAAACTCGAAAGCCAACCACGATTTCCTTGGCAGTTCACCCTCTCACCGGATGCAATTCCATCGCCACTTCAATTGACACGTGAATGCAACGATGCGATCCAATTGGCTTCCATCGACGAGAACCTCGGATTCCACGGAATGCATGATATAGCCGACGGTGAACAGCTGGGTTTACACGACACGAAATAACCCGAAATTCGCATCGATTCCCCTATCCTTTGACATTTATCCAATCACCCATGGCTCATGCGTATATGATTTACATTCTTGTCATTTCATATTCGTGATTGTCTGTTAGGCCAAAGGGGCAAGAAAATCGGTGTGAAGTTTGCAGCGTTCTCACTTGCCCCGTGGTTTTGTAGACTTGCACTAGGTCGCTGATATTTGCTTCGGTAATTTTGACTTGCAAACTTTGAACTCAGACAGTTGTGAGGTCTAACAGTAAATTCCCGAGTGGAATAATCTAGGTTATAGGATGCAAGGTATGTCATGCATCCAAAAAAACAACAAAATGTGAGTTCAAAATGCACGAAGAAGAGATTCCCTAGACTCCAGCATGAGCCTCACGTCGCTGGTTATAAGCACGTTCCTGCATAATATATATTTTTCGTATTTTGGCATATTTACTTGAACATTTAGCGCCGTTCAGCTTGGGTGAGCCCGGGAAATTCACAAGTCAATTAGACTGAATCATCGACAACTCGAGCTCTGTTATAAGTTGGTTTTAATTCACTATGAAATGGAATACTTCTACGATAACACGATCATAGCACACACACTCATGAACTCGTTGACTTACCAATTCGGACAGTGCGTGGGGTGTCACACATGTACATTTGTCGAAGTCCAGTAAACAAGTTCTGATGGTGAACTCGGACATCACCGTCATCTAGGACCTCAAGGCAAGCTCAGTGCTTGATAAATAGTCAGAGGCGTACAGGTAATTTCTTTTAAACTTTCCGCCCTAGCCTTGGGTTCCTGCTTTTCTTGTACAAACTTTGAAGACTAAGCTTTCCACCCTAGCCTTAGGTTCCTGCTTTTCTTGTACAAACTTAGAAGACTACAGGCCAGTTATTTTAAGTTTTCCACCCTAGCCTTGGGTTCCTGCTTTTCTTGTACAAACTTTGAAGACTAAGCTTTCCACCCTAGCCTAAGGTTCCTGCTTTTCTTGTACAAACTTAGAAGACTACAGGCCAGTTATTTTAAGTTTTCCACCCTAGCCTTGGGTTCCTGCTTTTCTTGTACAAACTT
>QKMV01002845.1:0-12460 GCA_003287335.1 Lednia tumana
CACGCCACGCCACGCCACGCCACGCCACGCCACGCCACGCCACGCCACGCCACGCCACGCCACGCCACGCCACGCCACCATGAATCGTGATTCATGGTCATCCCATTAACATTATTATCAATTGATTGATGGGACCGACAGACTACGTGTTTATTAGTTTATAATTGAACAAAATCACAAGTCAAAATTGAACATGCAGAACAGTGTAGGTCACATTGACAGTTTCTGCCGGGTTCGTTAGAATAAATCGAAAAGTTCGAATTTTCCGTGGCTAAAGGCTAATAAAGATTCGAAATTAACTGAAATAAATTGGCGAAAGTCGTGAACATTGGGCCATCACAGGGAGTATGTTGAAGAAAATAAAATGGTTAAATATGAAAGAAATTATCATTATGGCCACTCACGTGACCTAAGATCCAGGCTTAATAAAAGTGGTGATTTACCTAAAACTAGACGAACTGGATGAGCTGCTGCTACTATTTAGTAAGTTCTCAATAATAGTGTAACGTACAAGGGGCTAGACCGCTGGTATATTTAATAACCTACATGAAGAAATGATAAATAGATATTTAGTGACCTTAAAGAAAGAAATGATTTGTGCAATGGGACAAAATGAGAGATTACAGTGTAAAAAAGCAATGTGTATGACTCTAAACAAAACCAGCTGCTAAGGTAAATAAAAAACTGTCAAAACGAACTCGGAAGTATTTCTCGGTCCGGCCTTGGTCCGCGGGGGGTATACAGCGGGGGATCACCATGTGAGAATATAGCTCACTCTTTGACTGCTTACCTGGCAAACATGCGAGCTTTTCCCGCCGAATACATGTTATATTTCATTATTTCCTTTATTCTCGATTCACATTTATTTGTGTGACATTTGGCCATCAGCACTAGCCGGCACGAGCCGGCACGAGCGTCTGAAAAGTGCGTCAAAAAGTACGTCCGGTGGGGTCGGATGTTGAACCACGGGTCTCGGCGCCGACAATAGAGATCGTGTTTCCATCTATTCGGTAATAGAACCCCATCGGTGGGTGTTGGTGCACTGCTGCTGCTGCTGCTGCTGCTGCTGCTGTTAGGCCAGAGCTGACGGTTCTATTGTATTCAGTTTATCGGTGCGGGGTGGGGTGCGGGCAAAGTGGTCTTAATTACAGGTCATTTAGGTAGCTACTCATTTTGTACAGCCACCACACAGTTTGGTAGCTGTATTGCCGAGTAAGTGCTCGGTTCAAGGAAGACTGGCAATTGGGAAGGAAACACGTTAATTACTGCTTCGAAGGATGTATTTGTTTGTTTTATTGTTTATCGGGATAGGTTTTAAAGTGAGAGATTTACTCTCTGTTTGCTGCCATGCTTTCAAATAGATAAATGAATGCCCAGTGAATAGAAACAAGAGTAAGCTAATAGTCTAACTGGCGACTAGTCATGTGGCTATAATCAAACTTTTTTTATCTGGTGTCATTATTTATTAGGTTCTCTTTCTCTGTGAAATAAAGAAAGAAAGACGGAACAGAAACTTTGTGAGAATTAACAAATTCTTATCTGGAGGAAGCATTATTGTTGAGGAAACTTTTATGGCATTTTTATTGTCTAGTAAAATATTACTGCGAAACATCCCTTTCATTGATAAGGATTAAACTTTTAAAGGCAAATACACAGCTGGTTATAATTTTAAAAATATTAAAATCATTTCAAAAATACCTGCTTACTCGAGGACTTGAACCCCAGACCTTTTCCATACCGGGCAAATGCTCTAATTCATGACTTAAGCAAGGTACGGCATTTCGGAAAAGATTTTAATCAATATGAGTGGTTGATCTCAATTAAGAATTTGATCCAAGTGGCTTTGACATGTTTCAAAGATCGCACCAGAACAAGCAATGCTATACTGCATTACACTCTTACCAACTCGAATAACTCCCAATTACTTGTAAGCAGTAAGCAGGTATTTTCGAAGTGATTTTAATATTCTTAAAATTCCTTTCATTATCAGTTTTTCAACACTCATTCATTAGATCTGACGCCAGTGTTTTTAAACACATGATTTATTGATTCTGCTGCATTATATAAATAAGTTGTCTCATGTTATCCTTATCTAAATGATATGCATTAATGTCATAATAACAATAGTTATAATGGCACCTTATGAACGCCACTGTCCTTCAGAAGTATTTATTACTCGACTATGTTGAAAATTCATGTTCTTGGGGTTTACATTTCATGGTTTTCATGCTGTAAATGTATTACTAGTTAGCAAGTTGTAGCATCGTTTTTGTGGTCGTCAATGTCATAGCAGCGTAGTGGTAGGCAGTTGAGTTATCAGCAATATGACAATGTCTATTTGTGTGCTTGTAATTGTGAGCGCACGCCCGGTATGGGTGTGGCACCCCAAACGTTCCAAACAGGAAAGTCAGTAGTAACAGGAGCTTATCCAAGCATGTATGCATTTCGACAAACTTTTCATTTGCCAACCAACACATTGTGGTGGGGGAAGTGGCACTGGCGCTAGCTATAGTGTGGTGAAGACACCAAGTTACCAACCCTAGCTAGCTCCAAGTTTTTATATTTTACCAGGCTGGATATGAAAACAACTGCCGGCAGTTCAGTCTACGTCAATTTATATTATACTTATATACGCACTCTTACGCATTATTTTTCATTTGAACGTAAAGATTTATTGGAGATAAGATTATGGATTCGAATATCAGCATCTGCCATCTTCCATGAAAACGCTATGTGGAAATAGGGGTTGCCTGTGCAAGCCATTTTCGGAATGGGGTGGGAGAGTTAGGGATGAATCAAATAAGTCCTGTTTTGGTTTGAAGGTTTAAGACGAAAGAGCTAGAGAAGATGATTTCTTGGGCTCGGACCTGCCACAGATCATACATGGTTCCCTTCGATGAAAACAGTTTAATTTTTGCACTTTTTTCGTGGAACCATTTCTGTATTTTATCAGTTTACATATTTCGAGGAATTCTACGTTTTTCATCGTCTTCTTTAATGAAAGATTCTTTTTGAAAAAGATCCATATTCACAGTGGAACGGTACGAGTTTAGCAGGGATTCTAATAATGCGTATGCGTCAATAATGGTTCCTACTGGTTCTACGAAAACCTTGGATGAATATTGTACCCTCAGCGGAATGTGAGTTTAGTTCGACAACACCCTCCCTAGCAGTGACTGGTTTTTCTCCCGTAAATCTCTTTGCAGATAGATAGCTTTGGCTAAGAAGTACACAACTTCCCTCAACTACATAACCCACTCGACCGAAAAACACAGAATTGACCGTGGCTATCTAAACTCCGTTCGGGGTTGAGAGTGCAGCGGCAAATGTGCTAAAAAGGAGGTATCTCGTGAGCTTTTTGAATAGGCTGTCAATCACTAGAGGGTACGTGGTGTGAGAGGGTCTTAGTAAGTCTAATGGCTCGTGCAAAGGTAGTCTCTTGTCATTTGTGGAAAGGTTTAGAGAATTTAATGAGTAAGTAAACATTTCAATGAATGAAGAATTCACTCCACGTTCACTCTGTGATTGGCAGCCCATAAAAAATCTCACGGGATACCTCCTTTGACGAGCACATATACCACAGGACTTTCAAGCGCGAACGGAGTGTAGCTTGCGAACATTAACCGTATGGCCCCCCCTCATCCAGCTTAAAATATATTTTTTTCAAAGTAAAGAATCTCGTTGAGGGTACGGTGACTCCAGCGAGCTCTAATGGAACATGCTTGAACCATGGACGTTAAACAAAAGTTTAGTTTCGCTTGAGGAATCGACAACTAGAAGTGGGAGGAGCCTAGTTTAGTTCATCATTCCCTCAGCTGAGGGCGCTAGGGTTTGTGGGAAACATAATTGTGACAGTCATGGCGATTGTGTGTCCAGATGGGACGCAGAGGTGGGGAAAATCCAAAAAAAAATGGGTAGTTTTCGACAAAACTTAGTGTTATACATATTTAGGAGCTGAGTGTACTCAGCATCTATGGAGGGAAGGATATAGTTTGGATATCGAATCATATCTTCAGGAGATATGGACTGCTGAAGAGGTCGCTATCACAGACCATTCCATCGGCGCCATGCTCATAAAAGCACTGTCAGTATTGGCAGTAAATTTGATATTTGCTTACATTTACAAGCCACCTCAAAAATTTGTGAAAACCTATACGTAAATGGAAAACATATTAATATGTAGAAGCTGTGGTATTTCGATGAAAACACACCCCTTTGGCCTTGTTTGGCTAGCCTATACTAATTTTAGGTTAAGTTTTTGTACCTGTGCATTTTCTGTTCAACAGAAAAGCAAAGAAATCAAGCCCCTGATACAGAGTGAATATTAGATAAGGCGTCAATCTCAGAGTTGAGAAACACAATAAAATCAAACAAGAGACAAATTAAACGCTTGACTCCGCTTGAGATTAGCATGTAATATAATAAGGGCCACTTGTTCAATAGCCGATTAGGAAATTAACAGTTCGTTATCTAAAAATCCCTGCATCTGATTGGCTGTTGCCATGGTGATAACAAGTTAACGCGCTGTTAGCTTCTTAACCCACTATTGAACAACTGGTCCTAAGTGAAACGTACAGAATACAAACGTATGAAATGTCTTCTTTTCTAACGAGCAAACCACGCATGAGGCAAATATAATTTCTGTAAAATAAAATAGTAAGCCTCAGCTTATGATGACAGTGAAAAATAAGCAAAATTTTACTTCCAAAAGTCCCAAAATCCCCCTGGCATGATGGGAGGCTATGCTGTCTTCCGTCTGTCGTACAAGAGGCCTCCTTGGCCTCTCAAGCTTCCTCATGGATGAGGTAAATGAAAAAACACTGTGGACAGCAACTTATTTCAGCCTTTTTTGCCGACATGTTACCCCAAATTCAGAATTTGGTAGGTGCATGTCGTGTTTGCATTGAGCCAACACGCAAAGATAAAACTGAGTGCAGCCGCCACACTTTCTGGATTTCATCACTCCGATTTGTTTCAAAACTTGATACATCGTAGAAATCCATCATCAGATCATGTATATCGCATTCCTTTTACAATCGGATCTCAACTCGCGAAGTTACAGCGGAAAAAACCCGACCTTAGCCCATGAAACAAACTACTGGCAGGTACCCGCCATCACAACACATGGATAGCCATACACTTTCAACAACTCTCACAACCAAAATATTACTTAAAAATACCCACTCCTGATTCATACTGACTCAAAATTTTACAAGGAATCGAAATGCACCGCACCGCGCCGCGCGTGCTCGCCGCATCGCAATGCGATATTCGAAGAATGACCAAACGCTTTCGGACTAGTGAGCTCGATTCGCATTTCGCACTTCACTGAATGCGGCGAGCGAATATATTATTGATAGACGAACCAGCCAGGTTATAATTCGAAATCCAATCGGGATTTCAAGTGCCTGTCGACACTCGCAAAACAAGGCAAAAAGGCAGCCATTTAATTTGTTTTTGACTGGTGAAAGTACGTCGAAATCAGCTGGAAATCTGCAACGTTAAATCCCCGTAGGTTGATTTATATGAACAATTCTGACCCGCAAATCAAAACAAATTGTGAAAAAATATTCGAAACAGTCCACGTAGAATTTGATTTCATTCTCATTGAATCAGCAGACAAAGAACTGAAGTAATGCCGGGCTGTTGAGCGACCTACGAAACCTTTTCCGGACTCGCGCATTGACTATTTCAAATCGTTATCACTGACAGGTATAGCACGTTCAATTTAACACGCGTTTAGACTGAAAGAAAGAGCATTGATTGATGATTCAGTAAACCATGCACTTGATTACGACTCTTAAACAATGAATTGTGAGTTTCATTACGCAAGGATATTTGATCGTACTTCCTCTGTATTGGAAGAAGGTGACAGTATAAAAAAACAGCGATGGCAGTGACTTGACTAATGTATTTGCTACTTACTGCTAAGCTCTGATTTTTGATAATAATGATGCTGTGCTAGTCGGCTGAAAGGAAATGCGTTCGAGATAATTTCAACAAAATTCGATGTCTTCTTTACTGCGACTGTTGATGCGCCGTAAGAGCATTTGGTGTTGACAGTGGGAACTAAACGCCGTTCGGGGCTGAGAGTGCAGCGGCAAATGTGCTCATCAAAGGACGTATCCAGTGAGCATTTTAAGTAGAGCCAGCATCCGTGCGAAGGTATAAGGCAAACACACCTGTTATTAATCGTATTGCTAAGTCACAAACCAGACATTCTAATACCGGCTATCACCTTTCAGAACTAAATACAAATATTTATTATTCACAATCTTATTTATGATATCAATCCATAGTATTACTTCTTTAGTGTCAATAATCATCCATATGTACATGACTGTATATCTTATTTCTCTGTTGTGTTTAACAACGCACTATATTGACAATTGGTCCTGTGGCACTGGTCTATTGGCGTCGGTGTTTAACAACGCACAATATTGATAGCGGGCCCTGTGGCACTGGTCTATTGGCGTCGTTGTTTATCAACGCACTGTATTGACAACTGGCCCTGTGGCCCTGGTCTATAGGCATCGGTGTTTAACAATGCACTGTATTGACAACTGGCCCTGTGGAACTGGTCTTTTGGCGTCGGTAATTAACAACGCACTGTAGTGACAACTGGCCCTGTGGCACTAGTCTATTGGCGTCGGTGTTTAACAACGCACTGTATTGACAACTGGCCCTGAGGCACTGGTCTATTGGCGTCGGCGAATGATAGGGTGATGATGAGGGTGATGAGGCACCTAGCAAGGAAGAGGTGAAACCCGTTGCCGGCACGTAGGCGACCCTTGCCGAAAAGCATCTAGGGGACCACCGCTTAACGTCCCTTCCGAAGGACGGTACAACTCTAACAGAATGAGATTCCTCCACTAATCCGTGTTGTCGAGACGTTGATGGCAAGAGAAGTGAAGCTACTGCACTTACTTCAAACCCTCCAACCTCTGCCGAACAGAACTGGACCTTGGTTTAAAGCGTCACCCATCCAACCTTTGGTCCACTGCAAGGCTGCTTAACTTCGGTGATCTCACGAGAACCACTGTGTTCAACATGGCAAATTGTTCGGTATGACTGTTTTATTACCAAATATATTGTAAGGCTCCAATTTAATTGCAATATTGTTTTGTTTTATGTAATATTTTTTGATAGTCAGCCCTGATTTTTGGACAGCCATCAGATAAATTGAGATTTTCTCTTAATTATGAACTAGAGCCGAGCCAACCCGCAAGTTTATAGGTCATCCCGTCGAATAAAACTGACTATCAGACAGAGTTTAGGCAAGTTGCTTCGAATCTCTATTTCATTTAATAAACGCAACAAAATGAAATATTTACATATTTTATTTTAGTCATTAGAAATACGAGTGCCCAATATTGGCGCTCACTTTGTACTGAAGTCAGTTCAACTTTTCGGGGGTTCCTGTGAATGTCATGAAGCTCCTACTTCCGGTCTGGCTGAAGTAAAAGTCTAAAGCACTACTTTTTAAGTAGCGTGTTATCTGAGGTTTTACATCAGTGTTTTCTTATGCCATTGTGATCAAATAGTGATTTGAAAACATGGAAAAATAATGTTCATGTCTTCTTTATCTTAGGAAGCTTATAATATAGTTCGCGAAACGTCGGGAGTTTGTTAGAAGTTCATGGCAGTGATACCCAGTTATGAACAGTTATTTTGAAATACCAAAAATATTACCGGCAACATGTCGGTGGTTGATTGGGAACTTCGGTCCGAAACATGCCCTCACTCTGTCGAGCAAACAGGTGGTGTTCCCAAACATCGTCTCGATCTCATCCGATCCCATCCGATCCCATCCGATCCCATCCGATCCCATCCGATCCTATCCGATCCCATCCGATCCTATCCGATCCCATCCGATCCCATCCGATCCCATCCGACGAAAAAGTCAGTCTCCCTTTTGCGTGCGAGCTCATTAAGGAGGAATGTACGAATGGGCCACCACTTGCTAGATATGCATGAAAAAATGGTTGTTTGTTATCAAAATGGCAGCTGAAATACCTCAAAAAAATCTTAATCGCCATCTAGCCCGTGGTAAATGGGGCTTTTTAACAAACCAAGAAAGTGTTAGGAGAAAAAAAAAATTGAATCCAGCAAGTGTACCGACAGTACTGCAGCCGTGCTAAAAACGGCCAAGTGATTTTATAATATTTCTCTTCAAAGCATTATATCTCTGTAAATCGTTCAGGTAGATTTTTTTTTGTATTTAAAATCTTCAGCAGGAAATAATGAATCTACAGTTAGTTTTGCTTAAATATCCATCGATTAGAACGACGCGTAAAGCAATATTAAGTTGAGAAAATGTGGGGTTCTTTCTGTCCGCCATGTTAATTATGGACTGAAGGCCTAACTTCAATGTATTATAGCCGAAATTAGTTCGGGTACCTCAAATTATTTTTCCATTTTTTTGTGTAGAATTTAATTGTCTATTTATATGGAAAATGTCAGCGATTTCTATCGGTTAAGAGGTTTCGGACATTCCACCTTAACGCTTCATCTCACCGACTTCCCTATTTGCCCGAAACATTTCCCGCTGATGTTGTTTGCAAATTAGTTTTCCACGGCTAACATCACAATGTTATCAACATTGCATTAAAAAATCACATGTATTTACTCCCGATTCACCTTCATTATTTATTAGACGAACACCGCCAAAAACTCCGTTTTTATAATTCGAACAGAGTCTGAATGATAGAGATGATGAAAAATGCACGGTGTTGCGTGCTAGTTTTCTTGTGCAGCTGTTCATTTGAAGCCAGCATCGCTTGGGCAGCAAATTTTACGCATCGAAAATTCATGGAAATTACTCTCAAAATGTCAAATCACTGAGCCAGATATTTCCACACTTGCTAAAGGTGTACCTGTAGCAATCTATAGCTACCTATTTGGAACTCTAATTGCACAAATTAAATTAAACCTTCCAACCGTAACAATGACACAGCAGCACATAAATGAAATGGGGTTTCACCTGTTTTGCGTAGATCCGGCTTTTCAATTTATCCTGTTGCCGTGCCGATATTATAGCTAGGGATACCGACAGAAAATATTTGCGACCGAAGTTAAGCAACATTGCGCTAGGTCATGGGTGACCGAACGGTTTGGCGTGTAGGATACTACACCGGTTCTCGCGAGATCACCGTAGTAAAGCAACATTTCCCTGGGTCATGGGTGACCGAATGGTTATGCATGTTGGATACACCGGTTCTCGTGAGATCACCGAAGTTAAGCAACATTGCGCTGGGTCATTGGTGACCGAACGGTTTGGTGTGCTGGATACACCGGTTCTCGTGAGATCACCGAAGTTAAGCAACATTGCGCTGGGTAATGGGTGACCGAACGGTTTGGCGTGTTGGATACAGCGGTTCCCGTGAGATCACTGAAGCTAAGCAACATTTCGATGGGCCAAAGGTTGAATGGATGACCATTCAAACCAAGCTCCATTTTTATCCGGGAGAGTGGTTGGCAGGTTTGAAGCTAGTACCTACCGCCAGCCAAGGTACGGCATTTCGGAAGTGATTTTATTCGAAATGCCGTACCATACTTAGCTCATTAGTAGAGCAGTTGCCATGTTAGCAAAAGGTCCGGGGTTCGAGTCCTCGAGTAAGCAGGTATTTTTGAACTGATTTTAAATACTCTTCAAATTAATACTAGCCGTTTATTTGGCTTTAATTTCGTTATCCTCGTCAACATGTTGTGTTGTTCGAAAACTGCATTTGGCTTGGAACTTTAGCCTGACGCCTTGACCACTTAAGAGTGACGTTCCATGACAGTCGGTAATTCTTGAAATCAATTTGGTTGTTGGTGATTTCAATAGTTTGAATGGGGAGGGGAGGATGGATGTAACGGCACTGGTATGCTGATTGCTGGCTTTGAACGCACCCCTGATGTTAAAGCGACTCGGCTCGACTCGGCTCGACTCGGCTCGAATCGACTCGACTTGGGCCGAAAGTTTGCTGGAGGTCAACTCGATCTACGAGATGAAAAATGAATCCTAAGGGCGCCAACATACTTGTCCACCCAAACACACGTTTTCTACTTATTTTTCATGTCAACTGTTGTCTTGTTTTCTTGGATTTTTTTTGTCTTTGTTTGTCTTCTAATATTTGAAGAATATTAAAATCACTTCAAAAATACCTGCCTCGAACCCCGGATCTTTTGATTATATGGCATCCGCTCTACCACTGAGCTAAGCAAGGTACGGCATTTCGGAAGTGATTTTAATCGATATGAGTGGTAGATCTCACAAGGAGAATTTGAACCAAGAGGATTTGACATTTTTCAAAGATCGCTCTGGAACAAGTAATGCTATGCTGCAATCCCAATCTAACCAACTCGAATAACTCTCAATTACGTGGGATACGCTGAGTTTGTTTTACATGTTGCCTATAATTTTGACTTTGGTCTTAGGACAAGGTCAGGTCCCGTGGCCTCAACACGTTTGTATTACTTGAAATATTTGTTTTTCGAGTGTTCCCATAATTTTTATTATAATATCTTATTCTTGTCATAGTGACCATGTAAAAGATGACCGACGGCCGAACCGAAATGGTTACAGATTTGAGTCCCATGCTGCTGACTTGGAATCTTGACCAGTAATCACCAAGCCAATCAATCAACCAGCCAATCAATCAACCAGCCAATCAGATAAGGCGACGCTTATGGATCGGGATGTGGTGTTTTAAAGATTAAGTAATCAAAGTACTCATGCGTCCCTAATTCAGGTTCTCCCATTCAACTCTCTTCGTACTGTTTTGCCGACTTTTCCTGCATCTGCTCTTAGCGTGGAGTAATCCGGATGTGTCTGCGACTCTGCAGATTATGGATATGTCAGCTCAATCTTGCGCTAGGCTAAGCTGTGGGTTAAGGCCGTTCCTGACAAAATTTTAATTGTGAATTTTTTATAAATTGAAAGAAGACGTCATTTTAAGATCACAGTTACTCTAAATGTTTTTTCAATTTTTCAACGGAGATAATGACTTGGTAGAAATGTTAAGATGATGACGGAAGTTGCAGCCTTCCGAGAAATGAGAAATAAGTCTTATTTTAATACATCAGAGAGTATACACGTATTCATACGCCATAACGTTTTTTTTTTTGCATTTTGGCCAAAGGACAACTTTGTAGAATCATTTTGACCACTGTCTGCTATTTTCTTTCACGGTCACAATCAAATTTTGTCTATAAAATTTATAACATCGGTAAAAAAATGAATGCGTATTTTTAAATGCGGCTATAACATGAAATATTATGAGATCGAATTTTGGGCAAAACTTCTATTTTTCTTTTTCTATGGTTTGGGCAAAACAGTTGTGGGAAAATTTTTCACTTTTCAGCAAGCCATTAGATTGAAAGCTACACTCGTTGCTGGCATAGGGCAAATTGTCTCAACCTTGCCGATTTAATCAGCTCGGCTCGGGGATTAATATGCGTCATAAGTAGCTTATAGCTGTCTGCGTTCGGGACTCGTATCCTGCTAGGATCATTTTTACACTTCGAGATGAAATGAAGTGGTACATACGTTGTTATTTTCACCAATTGATGGTCAGTACAAATTGTGGACTAATGTGCAATCATCCTTTCACACCTTTTATTTTATTCCCTGGCCTGGGAAGATGTTGTTACGCAAATACTAGCTGACAATAATTAGATGCATGCATCGCGAAATACATATTATCGGAAGACCCGCGTTCGACTCTCATTATTTCGTCATGATATGGTTGTCCGGTAAGTACTTATCACTATCAGCATCAAGATTCCCTAGTGTCGAGATAATTACGTTTCATATCAGGATGGAATCCCAATCCCAGTGCTTACAGGGTACGTACGTATGCACGCTTTCGACATACGAATACCTTAATTTTGACTACTATTCTGAAGAGAACGTTTCACCGCGCGTAGTTTCAATTCCGTCGTGTCTATTGTAAATAAATCTGTAAGCCGTGCAATAGTTGAGAGTTTGACTTTGAGATCACATCACACCATAGTCAAATTGGATGCATATGCAGGTGGGAGAGCTTATTCTCTTATACCTTTCAAGTCTTCTACCCCGACATTTAACGAATATGCGATACTGTTTTCATTTTTAAATGTATAACAAAAGAAGGCATCCCATGCAGTGTCGGCGTTGCGGGCCCGTGGTTCCAGCCGCCAGTTCGCGACTGTTATTCTTGCTGGAAGGACTGTTTTTTTTTGGCGCGAGGCAATTTTCGTTCCGTTCTTTTTATCGATTTAGTACATTCTGTGACAACCGGCAAGTATGCCTAAATCAAGACTATCACCCTCCAGAGTTAAAAGCCAAACAAACAGTCGAAGAGTTAAGGCAATAAGGCAGTCGAAGGCAATAAACAAAAATATTCAAAAGTGATACTAGCACATTTTTTTGCCAGTACTCCTAAATCCTGTTACTCTTACCAAAAGATCGAAACGCCCCCCCCCCCCCCCCCCC
>QKMV01002846.1:0-12460 GCA_003287335.1 Lednia tumana
AAATTGGGTATTTATTTTAAAAAAAAAAAACTATTAATAACTGGGTTAAAATGCTGAAAACTTAACTGAAACTAAATTAACTGAAGTTTTTTTAAAAACTATAGTGCTGAAATAAGTCAGGAGATATGAGTCTCAAAACAGTAATAAGAAATTGGGTGTGTTTTTCCTGATGCCACTAATTTCACTTTAAAACCGAGCAATTTGCAGGATCGCTCAGTAGCTTTTTGAGTTTGGCTACAGACTCATGACCGGAAGATAATGACTTCGTGAAGTGGCGCAAGTTATGTTTGTTTTATTTCTGAACTCGATTCCTGCACATTTTTAATACCTGTCATTTCCATGAAAGTCAAATACTTGTCACTGAGCCGACAATTTAGGAAAACTGTCTTTATCTTATGAATTTTTATGTGACTGCGAGCCAGTCCGAAGACAACATTATTTAAATTCGCATGCTGCACTTTTCCATACCATCCATCCCGATTATGTCGTGAAATTCACTGGAGAATGCGATTCTTTTCCACGGAAGGTGGGAAGCTTCACCTGACAGAACAGGAGGGTGGCAACATTGACAAGCTCAACGTACTATTTGCAAATCCGACAACGGCTAAAATTTACGCGTGTGTCTGAAAATCTCTTTGCACCAGCTGCGAGCTATGCTCCAGCTATTTCATCTGTCACTATAAAAAAAACATCCCAGCTTATGAATAAAATACAAATTGCACGCAAAGGCATGGTATGATGTGAAAGAAAATTGAATTGGCATCAATAAGTTACGACTTGCTAGTGTTATTATTATTGATGCCTCCGGAGAATTTTTGTCATTCGCTCTACAACCAATTTCATGGCAAACATTATTATTGTACGAAGGAGCAGCTACTTTTTATGTTGACACCTTGCAGCTGTTGACAGGGAAGTCTGCACGCAGCTAGATAAGAAAATCAAAATAGCCCATACGCATTTCCAGTGGTAATGGCCGAAGCCTTTACGACATTTCGATGAGCCACCCGGGAATTGAAACTGCAAACTCATACCGTCGAAATTATGGGATAAAAACAAAAATGTGGGTATGGCCATGAGTTTCTGATATCATTTTCGTTCTGTATCAGTCGGTGGTGAGAGAATTTTCCCCGTGGAGAAATCTCGTCTTAACGGATGGTCTTCTTCCGCTGGCCCATCATACATTTTTTGACGTGGTTTTTATGATAGTCTGTGTTATGAATAGTTTGTAAACCAGAGGATATTTTGAATAATATTGATAAAGTCCGTTGCCCTGCCTATTTTTATTCATTTACGTTCATTAGAGCAGAAGGAACCACTACCGTATAATAAAGTACGTCATTCAGAGGGCTTTGATTGAAACAAATAGCCTTAACTAAATCAAGTCAAATATTCAAAAAAACTGTTAGTAAATGGGTTTAACTGCTGAGAACTTTTTAGAACTTCTTAACTGCTAGAAGTACTCAGCAGCTAAACCCATTTACAAACAGTTTTTCTGAAAACTAGTGCTGAAATTAGGCAGAAGACATGAGTCTTTAAATATTCTTTATTAAAGTAAGTAACGCAAATTCTACTTGCTTCTGAGCTCACAAGATGATTTTCACAAAGATGGTTAGAAGATGTAAGCTCTTAAAATTGGTAGTAAATTATAAAAACTATACTAATTACTCGACTCTTAGACTCATAAATTCTTTACTCACGCCTATGTCCTGACTGTGACACAAGCTTTTTGCTTAAAACTGTTAAGTTCTCAGAAATGCACTAAAACTTAAATTTTACCCAACATTTTTACTTATTTTTAAAAAGTTTTTCTTTCTAATATAAGCTACTCATTTCACCCTTATTTTTGTCTCCTCGCGGTAAAACAGCCCGCCGCTGACGTAGCAGAGATTTGCGCCGAGCCACTCTATAAAAGGAAACCCTCTAAAATTCGGCCCCGCAAGTAAAACCACGTTACGAACAAGACATGACTCTCTCACGATAAAACAGTGTATTTACATGCGGCAACGCCATAGAAAGGTAATGCCCGCTAGCCCAATTGACCTGGTTTCTCACGACTCATAGACCACGGTATGCTATTTTATTATCCTCTTCATCCATACTATCGTTGAGCGACAGAGTTCAGCTTAGCTTTTAGCAACACGGGAGTAGTGACGATATCAAGATGTCGTCATTTCTGAACTTCCACTAGCAACTATTCACGGCATCTCGACGTGCAAGTTGCAGGAAGCGAGCTAGATAAATACAACGCGAGTTTTAACATTCTCAACGTTTTCTCAGTCACGTCTTTTAGAATGTAAGAAATTGCGTCTAGTCACCCTCGGCTTGGAAGATAAGTACATTTGGTGTGAGAAACTTTGTAATTTCTTCGCTTCGGTTTCTGTACTTTAAAATATAATAAAGTTGTCTATCGAAGGAATTCACCACATAGAAGTTTGAGTTGGAAGTTTTATAGAAAATATTAGGAAACATTGTGCTTTAAAGAGCGAGTGCCTTTACGAACTTTATGTTTGGCTTTCATTTTTTTAACGATTTGCCGGTTTTTCACATAATCGCTTTGAGAATAGTATGCCAGATCGAATTGAATTGTAAATAATTGCGACCACATTTTAGACATCAGCTCCTTTGAGAATCTCCTTCAGGCCATCTGAAGTCCAATAATACAGAAGCGAACACTTTGATAAAACTCTCTAATTTACACATTTCCCGTGTAATTTTCCGGAAATTTTTCATATTTTCACTATTTTTTAAAACACAATTACGAAATCGATTTTCCCCCAAAAGCTATCCAGTACAATTCTGGAACGGTTTGCAGAAATGGTAAAAATGCCACGTCAATCTGACTTTCGGTTTGGGGATTTGGAGCGTTCACAGAAATACAAAAAAATAACACAATATGAGTTGACTGAAGATGCTATGCTCAAAAATTTCACTGAACTTGATCTGAAACTAATTTAATTCTAGACGTGGACAGTCTCGGACGACTTTGTTCTCTTACTCACATGTTTCGTTGTGAAAATCTCCAGAAAATTGGCAAGTGCTGGATATTTTCACCTACCTCTCATTCAACTCAAAAAATCCCTAGCCTAAACGGGTTTAGGGTCAGGGACTTAGAACTAGGGTTTTAGGGATTTAAGGGCTACAAGTAAACCGCACCACGAGGTCTCTTAAAAATATCTGATTTAAATGAGCCGAGAATGTGGGACAATACGCAGCGCAGCGTTGTTGAGATGCCATTATCAATAAATTAATTTGCATAGCTTTCCAAACAGCTTTTACAGTCAATTCGCACAGTCATTTGTACGAATGCATAACTATAACTGTAGACGCACGCATATTACCCCTATTATAAAAATACTGGCATTTTTCTGTGTGTATAACGTGCAACAAGTGGTTTCGGGGTTGTTAAAATCGCCTAATGACCGCATTTTTACAGCTCTATCTTTTTTTTACGACGCCTGGCGGCAGTGTCAGACACTTTGAACGTTTAATTCAATTGGCGCAGGCACCAGCAATAACGGTAATAGGTAACGAGGACGTGAACGTTACTTCACCTACTACTGAATTCAGTATTTAGTTTGAATTCGTCTAGCGCTGCGTTCGTTTAAAACCTAGAACGAGAATGTTTAAAATTGAACGATGCACTTTTCCAGCGCACCATTTTATTTTCTCACGACATAAAGGATACAATTCTTGCTGGCGTGCGGTTTAGCGTGTCGTGTCAACCCCCATTCTGCTCGCAATCTATTTCATCGAGAGACATTTTCCTCGGGCTTCGAAGCCGAGACCATTAGCAGGCACGCAAAGCACTTGTAAGATGTTTTGTTCACCTGTTTTTATGTTCATTGTTATGTAATACTCGTTACGGTTGTAGGTTGACTGTCGACTAAGTTAGGTGCATGCTTTTATCCATTACCTACTGTGTCAACGATCTCGCAAATGGAGATCCCTTTGAGATAGCACTGGTACGTTACAACAGAAAGGATCGCACCTATTTTAGCCGAACCGTCGCTAATTTTCAGCATTATTTAATTGCATACACTACGCTGATGAAAACACCGAGTAAATCTTGCCGACGGCCATTTTGTTTAGAAACGGTATAGCTTATGACAATGTTGATATAGACCAAGCTGGGTGTTGTTTTAGTACAATTTAAACGATCTACTCCGCGCTGACGTGATCAAACCTGCACGGAAAATGGGGTTACATGAGATACGTTATTTCCGTGTAGCCTAGGCCTAGGCCGTTCGCAACGAAGTGCCAGTTGGGTTTCCAGCGCGCTCGGTTAGCTACTCGGTATGCAAGACAAGACCTTGATAAATGGCGCGAAACGCGGTGCGACTCCGCGTTTGCTTCTTTTTCGAAAAAAAAAGCGGCAAAACAATTGCACAGCGAATGAGTAAACCAGTTTCGACACTTCGCTGGGCGGAATATATCCACGACCCGTACGCTATCGTCATCGCCCGGGACTATTTTATCCAGAGTAATTTGAAAACTTGTCGTTTTTTTGGCGGACGCGAGAACGTAATTCACCTCGCCCGCGCGCCACACCAGAATGCGGTGGCGGATTGTGGTACCAGCGCGAAACGGGACGTCATCCGAGTGTGGCGCCGGGCGCGTTTGTGATTGATCGCCAGCGCGGCGAGTGCAGCGAAATGGAAAATTACGTGAATAATCGACATACCTATGATGACAGCGATCGTGCAACGAAATCCACGTTTCCAATAAAAAAATAAAAAAATAGACGTCGATAAAATTCGCCAGAGAGGGCTCATTCAAAGTAATATAAATAAAAATAAAACTCACGCATATGTGAAACGATGAGCCCGCCATGTGCGATGATCAGAGTGAATTTCTAAGCAAGGTAATCATGCCGATAGACTGGGTATTCGCGGGTCCTTTTGACCGCCAATCAACTCGTTTCGATTCCATTCAAACACTGGAACACTGGCTGCAAATGGCACTCTATGACATTGCTCGAAATTCTGATTAACACCGATCTCGTGGGTCCAAAGCCTCGTGTTTTCTAGCCCATCACGTCGTCAATTCATCATCATCGTTTATCATTACCGAAATTCACCAAACATCAATTTTCGAATATACATAAACAAATAGGCAGGCATAGATTCCACAAGCTAGCAATCAGGTGATAAAGCCCCTTGATTACAGATTCAGAAACAGTAATAAAAGCACGCGCTGATGAATGTACCCATTGTTTCGATTTGATTTCGAAATTTACTATTACCTGCCTATAATTCGTGTGGATAATAACTTCGTCGTATGTGAGTGAAATCCGGATTGAATATAACATCGGAAATATCAATTATTAAATCGTGCTTCACTCAAATCATTATTCGGACTGTATTGAATACGTTCGAGACATTTCCAATCGGAGGAAATGCGTCGAGAATTTGATTGCGTCGACGACAACACCGAATGCGAAATACAGGTCACCAACAAAGGAGTCTGCCGACACCCGGCGAAAGTTCATCTGTAATTCGAAGGGGATGAGAAAATAATTGGTTCCCTCGCTGGGAAGGGAAGGACAGAAGTGGGTGTACGAACTCAAGTGTAAGGATGTCATTGATGGCCGAGGAACTGACTCCGGCCTTGACATGGCATCTTGGATGATGGAATTTCCTCATTAGAAACCAGAACTAACTCCCAGTGGCATAGGATCATTGATCTGCACCCGCACTTTTGTTCTCTCGCTCAGAGTAAAGGCTGAAATAGACATGCCATGATATAGGACGACTGTTCGGCTCAGACGCGAGAGACAATTCGAAACATCCAGTTTCCAAAGGGATTTCTTGATGCATTTTTCATTGTATAAAACAGAGCGTTGGTGACTTTATTGATGTGAAGAGTAGAAGCCGGTTCGTCGATAAAGATGTATATTTTCTCGACAAAAGCGGGACTTGTGTAAAATGCTAAAGACGACGAGCTCGATAGACAGTGGATAGAGAAGGCGAGTCACGAGACCAATATATAAGTTTACGAGAATGAAGGCTTCAAGAAAGGCAAGGAGCTCACAAAAGGACGAAAGTCGAAACATCCTGACAAAATACTTTTTATAGGGAGATATGAAAGAAAGAGATGTGCAGTCAAATGTTAAGCGCTGTGCTTGATTTCGAGGAAAAGGACATAATTCCTACAGTTCGCGACTAGACTAGACCGTTTTCGTTGCACTGAGAATACTGACTGACTGAGAGAGAAAATAAATTCAATTATAATGTAGTAGTGAGGCTTGCGTTGAAGAGAGGTTTGTACTTTGGACGCACGCTAACTTTATGTCAGCATGGGAATCAGAGAAATGAGTCGGCATTATGCAATGTTCTATACCTATATCGGAGAGCTTAAATTGGCTTAAAATGAAAGTTAAATAAAAGTTGGGGACTTTTAAAACTACGACCCATACTTACAGTTCATACCACGCTTTGGAAACGAATGAGATTTTCGAAAATTATTATGAAAGCTTTTTGGAAGACGACTAAACGTTTTTGTTTAAACTTCGGCTCAGAGTGGGCCGACTTAACAATTTACACCTACTAGAATGTGGAATACGTTTTGATAGCCGTAAAGGGAAGTGGTAACCTACAGGTTTCTCTTCGAAAAATAGAATTCGAAGACACTGTTTTTCAATGGGCGGTTTAAGATCAAACAGGCCCGTTCACTTGTAATCATCATGGCCAGAGACACCGAGTTTCTTGAAGTCCGAGGGCTGCTCGAATTACCATGATTTTCGGCAAGGGGAAGAGTAACCAGAAACAAATTACTACATTTTTACCTTTTTAGGTGACTCACCGGGCTGATGTTACTGGCTGTTTCCAAGTTTCGATGTCGATTGTTGACAACAATGTGTCAATCAAACTGAGTCCGCAATGCTGGGCTAGCATTCTAGCTAGCTAGTAGCTTTAGCCAATTACTGAGCACACTCACAGGTGGCAAGGGATGAAAGGGTGGGGGCCAGGGGGCAACCAATGCCCTTCTAACTCTAGATACTTATGGCTGGCTATTACTTTTTAGCATTTCGTTCACGTTCAGGATCACTGGATCAGGAATATTGACAGCGATTGACGATTTACAGACAAACAACGTGCTTGTAAAAACAATACGTAAAAGATTTGGGGATTTAAAAACAAAAATCGAGGGTTGCTGCGCACGCTCGAAAATTTCTAAGGGGCTTGAGCGCCGCATCCACATAGTCCGAAGTCGGCGCCTCTGATCATGGCAACAGATAATTATATACCATCATTTTTATTTAATGTTCAATAATTCTTAGCCGGCTATTGAAACGCTAGCCATAACTCGATTGTTTATATATATATATATGAGTTGGAGGAACGATAAAAATAAAGGTATGAAATGGAACCAGACACGCAAGCTCATTTTCTTTGCGGTTTCGTTTAATCTTCGCGAACGAAAAATAATGATCTACAAACTCCACGAAAAGAGTTACACAAATAGTGTGGAATTGACATTTCTCGTTTTTCGTATTTTAATTTTAATTATTAACTTTTGTTCGACTTGATAGGCGCGCGTTGTACCGATAAAATTAACACCAAAAATATCCTCCCAAGTTTTCCCGCAGGCAGTTGTGAAACAAATTCATCTTAATTAAAAAGCAAGATGGCTATGGAACTGGAAGAATACAGAACTACCTATCATTACTGTGACTGATGAGAGCCAGATCGGGAAATATTGTGAAACTGCACCAGCGGCTTCAGCTGTTTCACCGAAAGACTATTCCTTTCATTAAAAGCAGTAGGCACTAGTTCATTATTTTCAACACAACGTTGACATCTTGTCACAAACCGAATAAAACTCGAAGCAAACTTCCCGCAATTCGGTACGATGGCACGCGGTTGCCTTGCGGTAATGGTGTGCGAATAGAATATTTGGCTCGCCAAAAGATTTCACAGATCGCGTGAAATGTTAACTTTCCAAAGAAAATTTGCCACACCGGAACCGGAACCGGAACCGGAACCGGTAGGAATCAATAACGTCTATAAATATGGGCGTGGCGATAATAACTGACCGATGGCCAATTGCTCGTTGCGGAAATCATTCAGCATTGTTAATCGCGACTCCAATATTCTGCTCATCGATCATTACAATCATACATAGGATATAGTAATTACTAATCATTGTTCCAGTACCTGATTCGATGGGTAATCAGTTAATTACAGAGCTCAATTGAAATTTTGTTTTGTATTGACAGGAAATATAATCATCACCTCATTGGACGTAGATTGGCACAGTCATAGTTGACGTTACATTAAATATAAATTAACTATTTTTGCGTGTAATTGATTTTATTATAGAAATGAATGTTGCGATGGATACTAATTATTGCGTAAACAGTGTAAAATGCGAAGCTTTTGAATTGAATTCGGTGTATCAGGGGTTTGACGTCATGAAGATAGTTCTGCAACCTTGGAGTGGTCATTTGCGTTATGCATTGAAGGACATATGAATGCAAATAAAAAATGACCATGACAAGGATTATAATTTTAAAGCCATCTACACGGCTAGTTTAAACGTAAAAATATTAATATCAGTGCATCCCACATGTTTGGGTGTAAGTCGAATTGGTTAAATTGTGATTGCAGCATAGGATCACTTGTTCCAGAGCGAGCTTTGAAAAATATGAAAGCCTTTTGGTTCAAATTCTCCGAGTGAGATCTACTACTCATAATTCTTAAATTCACTTTCAAAATGTCGTACCCTGCTTGGAAGAGCATTTGCCATGTAAGCAAAAAGGTCCGGGTTTCGAGTCCTCGGGTAGGCAGGTATTTTGGAAGTAATATTAATATTCTTCACAAAAAAGTCAATCTTTCAGAAATTCGGAATTTATTTGGTAGCTCGAAACAGCCTTGCTTTCGGCCGTAGGCAAGTGACCGCATGTGATTGTTGAGATTGGCTGTTGACAGGGTGTCAGATTCAAGCCGAGATTTCTATTAGCGCGTTTATGGATCGGGTGTCAGATGTGGTTTCGGTTATTTGACGTCACTTTACGTTTTCAGTAGCAAAGTGCTGACCACTTCTGATTTTTTCAAGTGACGTAACTTGGCGAAAAAAATACACCAAGAAAAAAGAAAGTTCATTCGTGATTCAGAAACAAACCTCTGTCTTTAACAAGTACAGAGAATACGATATGGGTTAAATATAGACGTACCAATAGACCACATTCAAAAAGTCATTGCAGAGACGATTAAAATCGTGTGTGTAGTGCTTTTCTCATGGGGTTACATTTAAAAAAGTCCTTTTTGACTCTGGATTAAGCCTTTTTGAATGTTGTCTATTGGCGTTTGATGTAAATCTAACACTGATCCACCATGTTATGCATCATGGACTCCAGATTCTGTGCGTGCTGAGGTGCATCTAGTGGTAACTGAACAAACCCATCGCTTTGTAGTTTATTTAAATTACTGCAGTCAAACTGTTTGAGGCAGTGTGTGGCAGCGGTTGGCGATAAACTTGGTTAATTTCATAGAGAATTCAAGGGGCTTTTTGACAAAATGTATCAGATATTTTTACTTTTCATTTATTTTTGTTAAATGAAGGTTTCTTGTGAGTGTATCACTTTTTTCAACTGAAGCCTGATTGTAACAAAAATGAAGGAGGGCAAAAACTTTAATGAAGCCAGTTGAATTCTCTACAGAATGAATCAAGTTTGGTGTTTCTGCCACTTATAGTTTGACTGCAGTGATTTAAATAATCTTCAAATCGGGTGGGTTTTCCAGCTGCTATCGGATTCATCTTAAATTTCCATTTCAAAACATTAGGAGGTAAGAATCAATACAAACTACGCTATTTTACTGCGACAATTTTTTTAAAGTCAACGAGGCTCATGTGCATCGCTTCAAACCTCACATGTGGACCAAATCGATCTTAAAACAAAAGTTTTATGCGTTGGGGCTAGTCTATACCCACCTCGGGTTCCAGTCTCACCTAACCCAACCACAGCCTACCACAGAAACCCCCGAAATAAATTTTCCATACAGCTTTCCCAACCCACCTTGCGGCAAATCTTAATGGACCCGAACCTTTATCCATTTAATTTTTCATCCAGCTTACCGCCCAAACTTCCCTTCTAGCTCCACGAACTTCCTCGGCCACTTTCGTCATCATAACAGCATCCTCGGAGCTCCCTAGAGAGACGACTGCTCCAAGGGTAGAAGAGAAATGTGACGGCAAGAAAGGGCCTTACTTTGATCACTATGTAGTATGTTAGGAATGCTCCCACATTTCTCACGCAAGTCAGTCATGTCGCTGTATGAGTCCCGTATATTCATAACTCGGTGATGTTTTCGTGGCATGTTGGTTTGCACATAATAGCCACCCTGTGCGCCGCGGTCACCGCTGACCATTGTAAGGCACGATTGCTTGCAATTGGACGAGAACCCATAAATATGTGGTTAGCTATAATAACGCAAGGGGATCGGACGGGTTTGGAGTGCGCTTTATTCATTTTGGAGACGCGTTGGAAAATTAAGCATATCTGTGAGATAGGCTGTATGGGTAATGTACATTTATGACGGGTGTGTAGTGCGTAAGCCCATGATCTCTGGGCCTGAACGGAATATTTTGACCTCTGGTGGCCATTACGTACGAAACGCACGAGAATTTATCACGGAGTTTTCGAGTATGTTCGAGAGGAGAAAGAATTCTTGCTTCATTTCCTCCAGCGGTGTTAGAGTGCGTATGGAAATCAGCTTTCCGGAAGTAAGGGAAACTGTATGACGAAGCTGGGTTCGTGAAAAACATGGAAAAGACTGGCGTGGGTTTTATGGGTATTATATTATCACACGTTGCCTTCGCGTGGTTTGCAAACCACGAGCCGTGGAAGATTGGTGCGAAAATTTTGGTAAGGGGGAGGAGGGGGTGACATGGGGGGGGGGGGCAAATAATTCCAAAGATTGAGTGAAATGATCCGCACTGAATAGCTCGGTGTAGCAGGTCTAAAATGCGAAAGAGCCCGTGGAATTTTATTGGCTCTGTTTCTCAGGAAAAAAAAACACGCCAATGAAATATGCACGAGAAAATGAGTGGGGTGAAAATTCCGATTTTGTTTTTCTCGCTGTAAAATAAAATAGCTTTCAGACATGGAAGAATTTTTGTTCGCAGTCCGTGTAATTGAATTAATCAAGTGCCATATATGACTAATTAAAAAAATTCTTGCGGCATTTTCAAGTGGATGATTCTAATCAATGCAACGCACGGGAACGCTCCGTGGGACGCGGTATGTGCGCCATTTATAAAAGAAGAGTGATGCTCCGGCATTATTAAACCAGGAAATGCTGTGGTGCAAGCGTTCATGAGCGAAAGTGTGTTCGAACTTTTATTTTAGAATTACAATTTTTTCCGTACCAACTCTTTTATATTTTGGCATGAAAATTGTAAGCGACAGATCGAATTGAATTGCGAAAAAGTGCTTCCTCAGTTACAGCTTAATCTCCTTTATACCACTTACAAACAGACGATACAGAAGCACTAACGACACAGAAGGCTTTTACCTGATGTAGCAAGTAAACAATTTCATTATAAAACTTATCTATATACATCTTCACGGACTTTTCCAATTTTTTTATTTTTTCCGGAAAAAACTAACGAAGCGTTTTTTCTTGGAACGGGTTAGAAGGATCGTAAAATTTCAATCTATCGGACCTTCCGTTTGGGCTGTAAGCCGAACACAAACACGCAAAAAACCCAAAAAACAGAGAGAGCTTCGCATGAGTTGTGAGCACGAAAATCGTTGAAACGAGAGAGAAGAGATTGAAGTGACGGGTAGTGGCTGATTTTTTCAAAAGAGACATCGACCCGCATGCGTCATGTTGATGGTGCGTACACTTGATACGTTTGTGATCTTGAACTCTTTGATGTGAGACCGTTACGTTTTGACAAAGCCCGTGTGTTAAAAATATTGGTTAGTATAACGCATGGTAACAGGTGAATCTTATAGCAGCTCGAAAACCCCAGCCGAGTTTTAGCTTATTTTCATTGCTGCAATCCAACTGTAAGTGGCAGAGACACCAAAAGAATTCAACGGGCTTTCTGACAAAATGTGTTTGAAGGTTTTTCTCTCGTTTTTTCTCGGTACTTTTTGTTACAATCAAGTTTCATTTTTTTAAATTGGAATCGCAATAGACATGAATTGAAAAAAGAGTGATGGCAGTAAAATTTTCAACTAAATTTTTTCAAAAAATCAGTTGAATTTACAATGGATTGAACTAAGTTTGGTGTGCATGCCTTTACAGTTTGACTGCTATATGCTTACAATAAACTAAACATCGGTTGGGTTTTTCCAGTTGCCTCTTGATTGAGCTTAAACCAAGAGCACAACCAGTTTCGCCAAGGACGAAACAACCAAGCCTGTTTTCAAGGGCTCATTCTTATACTGCCTATTCTCATACTGCCTACGCTACCTGCTACCCTTATTTTTCTTACAATGCCTACAGCC